>PVJS01018081.1:0-13574 GCA_004027185.1 Glis glis | reverse complement strand
ATTTTCTAAGTGCTTAGAGCAATACCAAGCATGTGTAGAGTGTGGTGGATTTGTTAAGTAAGCGATGGCTCGGACGCACGGTGGAAAGTCCACTGTGACATCTGCTCATACAGTGCAGGACAGGCTTCCCGAGGCGTCCAGGGTGCCCGGTGGGCTCTTCACTACCCAGGTAAGCAAGTCCTTTCCACTGCATGGTGTCCCCTGTCCTCCTTCCCTCTGTTCCATTATACTGCTTTCCATGAGACTCCCATGGACTCTTCTAGACTCTTTCCAATATCTTCCATCAGATCTCCTGACCCCAGCATTGCCTCCCCCATTGATTTCCCACTCTTCTGCCAAAGTAAACTTTTAAGGATCATGGGGCATCTCTGCTTATTATGGGGGTCACCTGGGGCTTGGGGAGGGAGCGTGCTGGTGCTGGTGAGTTGGTTAAGGCATTTGGGGAAATGATATGGGAGTGTGGTGGATATAGTAGTCTTTCTGGGGCGAGAAGGATACAATGAAGATCTCTGGCACAAAAGGGTCCTTGACCACCTGACCCTTAGCATACTTCCCTGGCTTTGTTTCTTAGTTCTTGAAGTCTCTGCTACACACATGCAAATTGCTCGCAGTTTTTGGAAGACATAGCTCTAGGTGCCGCTGCTGAGCCCTGGCATGTGCCACGCCCTGTGCACACTCTGCCTGGAACACTCTTTCCCTTTTGTTTGTAACACAGTGAACTCCTGTTCATCTTTCCAATTCCAGACTGCCTTCTTTGGAAAGGTCTCCCCAGCAACTCTTCAAATAGAATTCAGAGCCCCCCAATATTCCTATCCTGGATCAGAAAAGAAAACTTGTTCCTACCCAACTTCTTTATCATTGGTCAGTAAATGTAAGAAAGAGAGTCCAAGAAATAATGAGGGATTTGAAATCGTCTTGGGACTAAAACTGGCAGTTCTTACAGAACATCTGGCTGTGCCTCCTGACTTCAGTGGTTCAACAATAAAATGGTATTTTAAGGAGCATGCTATCTCTGCAGTAAAAGGAGAGCTTCAAAGTCAATGGTAGTAATGGAGAGTCAGACCAAAGGCAGCCACACTGGAGAAGCAAGGGAAGGTCATGTTGACAGTCAGCCCCGTGGACATAAATTCATCAATGTACCTATGCTTGCTAACTTGCTGCTTTGTTTGCACTCGATTCCATCTTTGGGCTTTAGGAACAGGCAAGAGTCCTTGAGAACCATACAACTGCTTCCTAGAGCCTATAAGCAACCTAGTGTGTGCTTTGATCATGGGCAGGGTGATCTCAGGAAAACCAGTTTCTCTGAGCATCAGTGCGCACATCCATAGAATGGGCTTTCTAAAGTCTAGCTCACAAGGTTTCCCAGAGGACTAAATGGACGATGTGTGGCAAAGTGCTCTTGCAACTCAGAATACTGTCCAGATCTTTGTTTTACCATTGGGAGGAATTACTCTGAGGTAATTTTGTGCTCCTCTCCCCTCTCCCTGTCTTGCCATCTCATTGCTTTGAGTATCCTCGTGTTGCTTAGGGACCTCCCAAGGCCTGCCTCAGCCTCCGAATGGTGATGTCTGGGCCTCAGCTCTTTAGAGATGTCTAAAACAACCCACGTGCTGCACACCTTCCCTTCCTCCCAAAGCGGCACCTTCCTCCCTCCACTGTCAAGAAAAACCCCAGCAGTCTTTACTAACAGCCTCTTCTGGGCTTGCTGGAAAGTGGATTAATTTATCTGCTAACTGATTTTTGCAAAAGCATTAGCGGGTAATAACAGCTTTGTGTGCAACCTGTCCTCTGTAAGGCAATAAAAACCTATTACCTGACATATTACCCAAACCCTAAATGGTGACCCTTTGGGGAATTTGAATTCTGGAAGCTCAGAATCGGGGTGAGGGCAGCAAACTTATAACTATCGGTCTTCAGAGACCCGTAACAGCACCAGGGAGACATCTGCTATCTGGGCCTATGAATAAATTGCAGGAGCCTATAATAGAATTACAGTTCCTTCCTCCTAACTACATTTTAAGGAGGATATAATGGAAAGGTAAAACTGCATGGAAAAGAAGAGCCAAAAGAATGGCTTTTAAATGTTTCTATATTTTGGTAATATGCTAGCAAAATATAAGTGAAAAAATCTGCAAGGATAAATGAGATAATAATAACCATGGATCATTTTTAGTTCCTGGGAAGAAAAGCATCATATAGATTTGAGGTGTTATTATTATGCATATCATATATATAGACATTGTGTATTTATTCACAGTGAAGCTCACATATGTCATTCCCACTAATAACATTTTCTTTTCTGGCTCCCGCCTAAAAGGAGATACACCATTTTCACACGTTCCACACATACTCGGAGGAACCTGTTTAGAATATTTTTGCTGATGAAATTTTCTGTGTTGTAACATTTATCTCTTTGAAGCACTCGCTTTCTATAACCTCACGTGGAGGGTTGTGCTTTTACCTCTCATTATGATGCCATCTACATGTGGATTTTCATGTCAACTGCTTATCTCAGGCATTAGCCACTTTCTTGTCTGTTAGCATTGTTTATAAAGGGCAGACATACACAGTGTTTTGCCAATGCATGGGGACCCAGCTCCCTGCCCTGTGGAGTGCACCATCTAATGGAAATGGACAAGCCCCATGCACTGGCAGTCATGTGAATATAAGGCTCAGAAAGATGCTGCTGGGTTGGGATTCAGGGCAGACCAGCCAGGACTTACACAGAGGATCTGAAGAAAGAGAGGGAGGTATTTGGAAGAAAATTAGGTGGAGGTTGTTTTAATTGAGGCGCATGCATACAATGCATACTTAGTTCTCACACAAGCACAGAGTTGGGGAGAACCTTTCTTCCATCTCCCCTGGTGTTTCGCTCCTGCAAAGTCCTTCAGCCTCTCGATTGATCATTCCTGGTGGTAGGGATAGGCTATTTGAGTGAAGATCTTTGCAGAGCAAGTGTTTAATCTCCAACTGGCTTCCTGGGCCACCCAGCATGCTTCTGCTTCCGGGCGGCTCTCCGCTGGTGCCCTCACTGGCAGGGCGCTCCAGGAATGCAAACTTACTTGAGAATTAGTGGTAACAAAGCAAAATCGAGAAATTAAATGTGCTGTGAATACAGGGGTGCATATTTTACTCCTGAACTAAAAACAAACCATTTGGGGTTATATGCAATTGCTCTCTTGGATTTTTCACTTCATTGGCATCTCTCCTGAAAGTGGGCAATTGGAAACTCGCAGTTTAATTTATATACACAATCTTACACAGTTTCTTACGGGTGAGAAAACTTGCACCAACTTTCAATATGTGAGCATATACTGTCCATGTGGAGCAATGGTAATATGAGAGGAAGAGAAAAATGGGAATAAGAGGGAATGGAGCAGGGAAGGAGCACAGCTGTCATCCCAGTACTTGGGAGGCTGAGACAGAATGAGTGCAGGTTCGAGGCTGGCCTCTGTAACAGTGACACCCTCAGCAATTTAGTGAGACTGTTTCAAAATAATAAAAAGGGCTGGGTGTGGCTTGGAGGTAGAATGCCCCTAGGTTCAATCCCCAGTACTAAATAAATAAATACAAAAATTTAATTTAATTTAATTTAAAAAAGGAAAAAAGGTACAACAGAAAGAAGAAATAGGATTTGATCCAAATCCAAATTTGTGGTCTGGCCTGGGGCAAATCACTTAAGCACTTTCTGTAATTATGCACTTTGTAAACATTCAACTGCCTTTTAGAGTGTTGTTCCAGAGGCAGGGCAGGTCCCTCCCAGGGGCACCTCCTGAAGAGATTTCCCCCCACCAACAAGGTAGCATCCCAGGTGAGGCAGCATGACTTGCTTCAATCTACCTTAAAATAATAGGCTGCTCACATGGCAGTGAAGTGTGTAGGGGTGACTTATTTCTCTCTCCTTCTTAGGAATTATAATCCTGATGACCTAGTACCTGAAACTCAGTCCCCTAAACTCTTTAAGTTCTCCATGAGCCCATCAGCTCCCACTGCCCATGGGTCTCTTGACTGGTCCTGCCAGCCAGAGTTTCTGAGGTTGTTGTTCAGATGAACCCCACCACTTTCTTTAATACCCAGCCAAAATAACACTGCTGCTTGGTCCCTCATTGCTTACTGATGCACCAAGGAGAAACCTGAGAAGTGGGTTTCTAAAGATCTCAACATGCCTTTCTGTTAGGGTTTGGATACAGTTTCAGTGTGCCCCCCAAAGTTTTATGTGCTAGAAGCCTGGTCCCCAGTGTGGTGGTATTGAAGTGGGGTAGGGGATCTATAAAAGATGGGCCTAGTGGAATGTGATCAATGGGGCTTCTCCCTCAGAGGGACGAATAGATTTCTCACAGGACCAGGTTAGTTATAAAGCGAGCCACCCCACATGCTTGGCCCCTTCTGCATACAGGTTTACTTTTCCACTTCTCTAGTATGTTATAATACGTCCAAGGGGCCACTCAGCGAATGCCAATGCCATCTGTTCAGACTTTCCGAGCCATTAGAATCACTGGTCAAATAAATATTTTTTCTTTATAAAGTACGCTGCCTCGGGTATTTTGGTATAGCAACACAAAACAGACTAAGACATCTTCTGATATGCTCTGTGGCAGGTAGATTCTTTTGAAATCCTTCCCAGCTGCTTTGGGTAGCTGCATTTTCCAGTCACTTCTGAGCCAAGCTAATGAGGCATGCTAATTTTGGAAGATGCATAACCATTGACAAATATACCTCAAATCTCCAAGAATAGGATTCTGGTGGGATGCTAGAGAAACACTAAGTATCTCCTTGTTCCTCAGAAGGAACCAGGCCAGGTGGTTACACTAGCCAAGTAGGAGAAGGAGCAGAGGGAGGACTGACAGGCTTGGCCAGGAGGACTCACCTGCCCGTATGCACTAAGCTCGGCAGAATCTCCATCAAGCCTTTTCCTCAGCCTCTTCCTAAGAGCCCCACAACTGGCAGTGACCCCAGGTCCTCCGATGGGTCTTTGGACTCTCCTTGGCTCCTTCAGATGCATAGTCAGACGTTTGGCTCTTCCCTGAAGGCTGTGCTCATGGAAGAAGGTTTGCATAAGGTTGAGAAAGGGCAGCACCAGCAACTGACCCAGAGAACATGATGAGCAGAGGGAAGGGCTCGACTCAGTTAAGAGTGTTAGTGGTGGGTTTCCCCCACTGTCCACACAGCCTCCTTTCAGCACAGGCCTCCCCTCCAGGAACAATGGCATGACTAGTGTCGCTCACATCATGCCCCGCACGGGCCAAGTGCCGGGCAGGGCATTATGTAGCCTGACTCCCACAACCCCGTATGAGGATTTCAGAGGGAAGTTTTCAGAGGTTAAGAAGCTCATCTGAATGGTTCACAATAGTCTATTCTATACTTTCTGAAGAACCAGAAGAGAGGAACTTGAAGGTGCCACGCATAAAAAAGTGGTAAGGAGTTGTAAATGCTAATCACCCTGAGTTGATCAGTGCTCCTTGTATATAGGCATTGAAATACCACACTGTGCTCCATAAACATGCACAATTATTACATGTTAATTAAAAAGAAAATGAAATTAGAAAATAAAAATGCTCACTCAAAGCCACTATTTTTTTTTTGTGGTACTAGAGATTGAACCCAGGGGTATTCTACCTCTGAGCTACACCCCCTAGTTCTATTTTATTTTTGAAACAGGGTGCTGCTATGTTGCTGAGGGTCTTGCTAAATTGCTGAGGCTCTCCTTGAACCTGCGATCCTCCTGCCTCAGCTTCCCAACTCTTGGAGTTTCATTGTACTACTTCATGTTAGAGGCATACCCTAGACCATTTCTTCCCCTTTTAGTAATCTAAACTTGGATGGTTCAGAATTTATTTACCCCAAGCATGCTTCTTCCTGTTAGAGTAAGCTAATTTCTGCTACAGTGTTAATGATTACCAAAAAGTAGCCTGTTACCTTAAACTGAAAACCCTCTGCATTGTCACAGTGGACTGCCTGTCTTAAGATCAAGGAGACATTTGCAAATTCCAGGCCACGTGTCAGGACCAGTGAGAGAAATCTGAGGCTAAAGAAACAGAGTGGGACACTCCTCCTTGTACCCCTTGAATCACATTATCTCAGCCTTACATATACTTAATGCTCAATAAAGGTTTGAACAATTACTGGCTTGATGAATGAGTGAACAAACAGGAACACATCTGGAAATGTCTAGGTTTAAGTACATGGTAATACCATGTCTGGACAGTAGAGGCCACTGTTAACACCTTCTGACGCCTGTGCTGGTGCTGATGGTGGGAGAGCTGGGGCAGGGACAATTCTGTCATCTGAATGGTTGTCCTAGCAATATGATTCTCAGATGGAGTTCCTTGTGCTCTCTCCCCTCACCAAACCCCTATTTGGAGTGGGTGTCAGACACAGACAGGGATTGCTGTCTGTCACCTGGAGAGAAGGCTGCCCGCTTCTCCCGTCCTGGGGACCGGCGGGGCATCTCATGGAGCACAGAGAGGTTCAGTTCCAGCAGAACCATCAGGCAAAAGTCTGATCACACCGTGCGCCTGTGGGTAGCTCTGGGGAAGAGGCCTGGGGTGCAGTGGGGAGCTGACCACTGGGCTGCGTGTTGGTCTCTACTCTTTGGCGTATCTTTGGTGGGAGCACCACTAGAAAACAGTATTCCAAATAATCTTGCAGTGCAAGCCTTTACTCTGGGAACCAGATAGGAATCTGGGAATCTAGACTGACCCAGATTTTCCTCTTGGAACAAGCATACTCTTCTGTCCCCAAAGTGCTGTCCCAGTGCCTCGTAAGGGGAGCAGTGTGATGTCTGCTCCGACTGGCATCCCTCTATCAGAGCCAACGGTGGATGTGCAGGGGTCACCACCTCTGTGAAGCTGCCTGATACAGTCTGACTCCCCAGCCACGCCCTGCCCAGGGGATGCTCGCATCACACCCCAACGAGGGGCCGGTTTATCACCACATTCTGAGTATGTGAGCTGAGTTCTTTAAGGGGAGGGACGATTCTTTCAACTCTAGGTACTAGCACCAGGCACAACAACAGATCCATGCTCATCAGTAAATGTTTGTTTAATGAACGAACGCACGAATGGAGCCCACTAGTGATCTAAATCAGCTTCGGAGACAACCAGATTGAGCAGACCTATTATTTAACTGTCACTTTACGTCAATGATATTCAGAGAAGCAGAGAAAGCGGGAAGAGCTCTCCCCAGACTTGGCCTTGGTGGCCCTGGCTCTGAAGACAGGAAGGGGTGGAAACTTCTCTTGCTGAACATAATGAACCACAGTTAATTTTATCCGTGTTTGTTTTTGGCTCTTGCACGCGCAACAGGAGACCCTTAATGACCATGCGACTTGGGTCTTATTAAATTTAAAAAGATAAAATGAATTGCACGAGCCAGAAGCTTATACCGCCGTCGGCTAATGAGGAAAATGCTGATTAAAGTTTACTCAGCAAAGAACAGTAACGCGCTGCGCCTCAAGCCTGAGAAAGTAATGTAGGTGGAGAAGGTACGGCCGGAGGTGAATGTCGAGCCTGGTGCTTTACAATTATTAGTGGAAGGTATGAATAAATTAACCAGCTGGGAACAACAAAATAAATGAAAAAGTGAAGCGCCCAGTGCTCCCTTATGATTGATTATAGGAGCCAAACTCACTGAAACTTCTCCAAGGTTCTATAAATTGTGGGGCAGGCACCAAGTGAGCCCCAGAGCTTGCCACTCTCCCTGGGCCAGGTCCATGCACTAACACAACCAGGAGAGGTACCAAGACCTCCTTTGGTGGAGACCCCACTGGACAGACCCTCCTGGGGAAGCCTGCCATGTCATTGTGTGGATCAAAATTTGTCTTGTCTCAAGTGGGAAGAGATGTGGGCCAATTATATGGAACTGAATTAAGGATTGCCTGCAATTCAACTCACTGGGGACTCGTTTGGAGTCAGCTCCCCACGCATTTATTAAACACTTTGTGTAAGCAAGGAGCTATGTCAAGCACGGGAGGTACAGATGAATGAACAGGTTACAGTCCCTGCCTTCACAGGCCCTGCAGTCCAGAGAGGAGGCTGACAAGTCAAGAGATGCTAAAGCATCAGGCATGGCGATGGCTAGGAGAGAGATGCTTTAGGGACTTTGGGGTGGGGATGCCTGATCCACGTGGGCTCAGATGGAGGTTAGTGGGATAGAGGATAGGAGGGGAGGAGGAACCCAGGCAGGTCTTGGGGTAAGGTCAAAGTGTATGTCAAAGCCACTGTAAGAGTGGGGTAGAGCAGGTTCTCTAATATACCCCCAGAAAGGAGACTAACCTGTAAAATAATAGAGACCCACTCGTGGACCTGCAAGCATTCCAGGACAGCTAGAACACAGCAGAGATGTGGACCAGAAGGAGAAAGGCTTGGCTTTATCCTGAAGGGACCAGTGAGTCACCGAAGGACTCCATGACAGATGGCAAAGAGACGGCTATTGGATTCGATGCCCTGTACCCAGCTTAGAGATGTCCAGATGTTGGAGTTCGAAGGGGACAAAACCAAAGCTCAGGGCAGCCAGCCGCAGGAGGCTGGGAGGAGATTAGGCTTGCGGTCTGGGTTCTACTGCTGAGCCTCTGAAGCTGGGAGGCTCTTGGCAGCCGGCCTTTGGGCTGCCTGGTACCCCACCATCTGCCCCTCCTCTGCCTGCGCTGCACATGGGTGGCCATCAGGGGTCCCTCCTGCAGGTGCCCACCTCTCATCCTGTGCTGCTCACTGCCTCGAGTGTGACAAGGGCACGTACCTTGTTTGTCTCCTTCAAGTGCACAAAGAGGATGTTCAACAAATGTCTCGTCAACTGCATGAATGGATGGACAGATGGACAGAACAGTCACCCTCTCCAAACCTTTATTTATTTATTGGTAAAATGAAAGCTGTCGTTGTGTTCTTTTCTAATTAGGAAACTCCATTTCAAGGGTCTCTAATCCCTAAGTGTATCCTGTTCCTCTGTCCCACCCCGAGCATCCTTCTTACTCTCTTCCTCCCGCTCTTGCCTCCTCCCCTTTCTGATTCCCACAATGCATTTCCTGCCCCGGTGCTAGGTTCTAGTTCTTCCTTCATCTCAGCTTTTCCATTCAATGAATCTCCCTGCCCTGCTCACCACGCTCTCCTTTCTCAGCCCTCCCTCTCCCACCTGTTTCATCGCACCTGCCTGTCCTGCTTTCCTCTCCCTCTCTCTGGCTCTCCCCTCTTTCTCTCCACCGAGTCTTCCTTCCCTTCCGTGACTGTTTTTGTTCTCATGAAATTTCGACTAACCTAATTTCCTGCTTGGCTTTCTGCTCCCAGCACTTGGTTCTAACTGACCTCCAGACTCTTTTCCTCCATTTATTCTGCACAGAACAAATTGGCGATGATAATGGTACTGATGCTATTTCAGCAAAGAAAGGAATAAAGATGTAGAGGATGTCTTTGAAGGGACCGGCAGGTCAGCGGTGGAAGGAAGGAGGGACACCACTGAGTTCATCAGTGAGAACACTCTGTCCTTTGATGGAGCTTCTGAGAGTTTGCTGGCATATCATGAGCATCTGGAAGTGTTCCTTCCACAAAATAATGTGTCAGAAAGCAGAAAAATAATTATGTTTCCCTCAATGATCCCAGCAAAGATGTTTGCTCTCCTAAAGGACCTCCAGGCACTCATAAAACTAGGAAAGCCGAGTTAAGGGCTTTTTATTAAACCATTAAGAGATTTTATTCAGCTAAGACAAATGTCTTGACTGAAGGATACAGAGTTTGATAGTGTAGAAAACACCCAGATGAAAACTTGTCTGTATAAACTAGACTGATGCGTTTGGCATTTTAGAGCTCCAAGTGTCTGATTCCTTCCTTCAGTCCTAACCTGCCAACCAAAAAGTATATCTCTACAGGTGAGTTCACCAAGTTAGAGGGGTGGGAGTGGGCAGAAGAGGTCTCGATGGCTCCATAAGTTTCCCTAACCATGACTGGCTTTGAGGATGAAGGTGTCAGTGGTAAGGAATCCATCGTTTTTTCTTGACAGTCATCCATTCCAGACCATCTTGCCTCTGTCCATTTCAGAGGCTGAGCAACAGGCCAAGGAGGACCCAGGGCACTGGCGGGGAGGAAAGGCTGGGGGAAGGCGCCATCAGAAGTAGGAGAATTCGCAGCCAGTCTCAGGGCCCGCAACTCTCCGGCCTGCCCCTAAATACGTAGATGGCGTGGACTCAGAAAAGACAGATCTATAAAGATGCCCATTTCTAGCTCTTCCCACAACACCTGCTGGTTCCATTACAAACCCAGAGCAGATCCTTCTGGAAACATCGCAGCTCTCTCTCCCACTTTTCCAAGATGGAAAAAGAACTGGTTATGAGACTCCTGTGTGCCGAGGGATTTAGTGTAATAATGTTTATTTATAAGGAATAAAATCAAGCCAGGCACTGTGAGCTTGCAATGGCTCAGACTTAATAATAGTAATAGCTAACATTTATTGGGTATTTACCACGTGTCAGGCGCCGTGCCAAGCATTTTACATATCATTTCTCATTTCGCCCTCACCAGAGTTCTATGAGGAACACGTTAGCATCCCCATCCCTTTGATAAGGAACCCAGGCTGAGCAAGGCGATTTAACCCATTCAAGGTCACTCTGAGGCTCACCCACTTGGTAATCTTCCTAGTATCCTTCTCTTTAGGATTCTACCTCTCTTCTTCCTTCTGGGAACACTCTTTCCCTTTCTCTCCACCCTACTGACAAGGCTACCATGGATTTTTGTGACTGGCCCATCAGTCCCTCCCCAAGTCCTTTTTGAATTGGGCAAAAGGGAGCAAAACCAGGCTGAAGTTCTAACATGGACCAAGTGATGAAAGCCACATTTGGTAGCACATGACTTGGAGGGTTGCAGTCCCTGCCCTACCGGGAGAGTTTGAGAATGAATCACACACCCAGACCAACTTCAGGTCTTCAAGTCCCTGGCTCCAGCTGCTGCGGGGACCCAATGTCTTATCTTGGGTTCCACTGGACATCCAGGGTGCTCCTAATTAAGACTCCCCTTTGCTTCAGCTACTTCAAATTGATCTTTCAGGAAAGCATCGTAGGGTAGTGGATACACACAGGCCTTGCAGTCAGACAGCCTAAGCTTAACCCAAACTCCACTCATTCCTGATTGCAGGAACTCCAGCAAGCTGCTCATTCCCTCATGCTTCAACTTTATCTGAAAAATGGGGAAGACAATGGTTCCTCCTCCTAAAGTTTTTGTGGGGTTATTGTTTAGGTAAAACACTTAGCGCTGTGCTTGGTACATGATAAGCCTCCAATTAAGAAAACATAACACATCCTCTTTTCCATACCAATTTGAATTGATACTTCAGTTGTTATTATCATGTTATTTCCCCTGATCATGTATAGAATCACAGGGTGCTAGCTACAGCTTTCTGCTGGTACCTGGGATTTTGAGCTTACCATTCATGTTTCCAGAAACACCCCTCCAAGGATCATGCAAGAAAGCGTGTGGACATCACTAGTATGCCCATGCAGGCCTTGGGTGAGAGCATCGAGCTGTTTCCTGGCAGGCTTAGGGGTGATTCCAAAAATAATAGCTAATAATATCTTCAGGAGACTTCAGTGCACAGACCGCCATTCTGTGCAAACCAAGGGGTGAGGTGCAAGAAAGCAGAAAGGCAGATTGATTTTTAAAAGGCTGAACTTCCAGGCTATTGTATGACGCAGCCAGCAAATGAGAGATCTATAGACCCCAGGAAAATGCAGTGCGTCTCTGGGAATGGTATCGGGAGATGGATTAGGCATTGAGAGCGGGGACTTTGCAGAACAAAGAAGTTTTTATATGATGTCAGAATCGGAAAATTCCCAGGACTATTTTCTTCATGGGCAAAGTTCGATGGGGAGGAAAGAGTGGAGGGTGAAATTAAATTTCTTAAAAGGATCACCACTGAGGATTAAATACTGGTTGGAGGAGAGGCTAGAAGCCAGATGTGATTTGGGAGTGCAGTGAGGGCAGCGAAGGGGAATAGATTCAATACAACCCTGGCCAGCATCTCTGCTGGGCCGGGAAATCAATTTAAGGGAGCTGGGCCAGGGATTCTCGGAGGCCCTGCGCAGTCTTTGGTGGCAAGTTGGGCCGGCTTGCTAGTGAGCCCAGCTTCAAATGCTTCCCAGGCACCTCTCTCCAAGAAAGCCACGTGGGTCAGAGAACCGGTTATCGATCCCCAGCTGCCACCAAAGGTCTAGCATAGGCCAGGACATGTGTCACTCAAAAGAGAGCCAGAAGGTGAAGTTCCCAGAATCCCCGTGTCACCATGGAAAGTGGGTACATCAAGTGAGGGGCAGGGAATGAGAAGGGAGCATTGTTGCTGGTCTCCAGAAGGTTGGATGAGGTAAGGGTTGTGGAGCAGATGAGTGCTATAGTTTGGATCTGAAATGTCCCCCAAGGCTCGCTCATGCCTTGGAGACTTGGTTCCCCCCACCCCCGCCCACCGTGGTGTGATTGGGAGGTAGCGGAACCTTTAAGAGGTGGAGCCTGGTAGAAGTAAGTTAGGTCACTAGGAGGGGTGTGCCCTTGAAAGGGAGACTGGAACCCCAGCCCTTTCTCTCTCTCTCTTTACTTCCAGGATACTATGAAGGGAGCAGCTTCCTCTGTCATGGGCTCCCCCATGATATTCTGCCTCACCACAGGCCCAAAGGCAACAGAGCCAAGTGACCATGAACTGAAACCACGGGACAAAATAAACCTTTCCTCCTGATAAGTCGATCATCTCAGGAATTCTGTCACAGTAATGGAAAGCTGACCAACACAGTGAGGAAGGAAGGGCGTATGCATGTTGAGACGAGGCCTCGAAGAATGGAGAGCTTCCAGTTCAGGAATAGGGTGCTGACGATGAAAGGATATCCAAGCTTATGGGTTTGCTGGGATGTAGCTGAGTGGGAGAGCACTGGCCTAGCCTGCGTGAGGCCCTGGGTTCAATCCCCAGTACTGCAAAATACAATAAAAGAGGGAAAAAAGTTTATGGGATTTTTTTTTTTTTTGGTGGTACCGGGGATTGAACCCAGGGGCATTCTACCTCTGGGCTACACCCCCAGCCCTATTTTTTTATTCTTTATTTTGAAACAAGGTCTCACTAAGTTGCGGAGGGCCTCACTAAGTAGCTAAGGCTGGCCAAGAACCCAGATCCTCCGGTCTCAGCCTCCCAAGTACCGGGATTACAAGTGTGCACCACCATGCCCGGCTAAGTTTATGGGATTTGAACCTGCAAATGAATTTAAAGTCTACCTCAGGGTTGTAGTGGTGAATGGGTCACAACCCTAGAACTTCCATTCATTGAGGACCTTGTTAACCTGTTCCTTGGCAACATCCCATTATTTTAGACACTGTGAACACTCTGAAGGTGATGTAATTATCCACACTATGTGTGCACACCAAGCACACACAGTCCAGCATCCCTCGAAGCGAGGCAGGAACAGAAGCCAGAACCATCTGAATCCCAGCTCAAGCCGGGCGTGGTGGCGCACGCTTGTAATCCCAGTACTTTGGGAGGCGGAGACCGAGGATTGGGGTTCGCGGCCAGCCTCAGCTCTCTCTCTCTCTCTCTCTCTCTCTCTCCCTGTCTCTCTCTCT
>PVJS01018080.1:0-35346 GCA_004027185.1 Glis glis | reverse complement strand
AAAAAAAAAAAAAAAAAAAAAAAAAAAGAAGGAAATAAGGAGAAAAAGGAGGAAGAAAGTGTGGAACTCTAGGCATGAGTGTAATAAAGGAGATTTGGAATAGCTTTGTTTTGGAAACTTTGTGCATTTATGGCATTACTAAGAAAGTCGACTTTTTAGGCAAAAAATATAAATACAGTGCATTTAACAACCAGCTTTATGTTCCCATAGTTTAGCAATTTCTAAACCACCTTAACACAATAATCACATTCTTGTCTTTTGAAAGAGGGTTTAAAACATCATGGAACTGTCAGTTAAATGTGAAGAGAAGGGTCAATCATAGTGGAAATGTTTGATAAGTTTATAAAAAGTATTAAGAATGCTCCCTAAAAAACAGCTTTTCTTTAAAGAATATTTTGGGATTTATGCAAATCCCATATGGAATTTATGCAAATTCCATATACTTTGGTATTCAGAAAAAAAAAGATATTTTCCATAAAGAATAGTGAGTTGAGTCTCTCTCAAGCCATACAGATTATTGTAGGGAAAGTAGGAAAACAAGATGCACTTTACTCTCTTGTGCTTTGGCAAATTGTGTTGCATCTGCTGCAGACCTGGCAAAGTGAAGTGTATCATTTTGGAAATTGTTGCTGAGTGTAGTTATTGCGCGCTACCACCGCAGAGATTTTGAAGGCACCGCGGAGCTGCGGTGGCAGGGTCACTACGTGCTAGCACTATGGAGGCTATTTGTTAGACTCTGCTGAATAGCTGACATCAATTTCAGGAGGAAAAAAAGTACTGGACTCTCTTCTCACTTGGCAAAACTTCAAGAAAAAACGGTTGAGTGAATACAACTCCCCCTAACGTGCTTGCATTTCTAGAACTCCATGTTGTTTTGTGAGTATTGAATTAAATGAGAAGGCTAAGCAATAATTGAGTTTAAACTTTTATGTGTTACCATTATAGTTTTTTTTTCTAGGAAGAATTCACATATATTTTTAAAATATCAGTAAATATAAATGTGGAAGTGAAGATTAATGCAATACTAAATATTTACCCTAGTTTGGGGTGCCAGCATCTCTTGTCTGAAATACTGATAATACTGACAGGGTCTCTTTACCTCTCATTTTGTCTTTCTGCAGTCTTTATATACATGGCAGCCCATGTGATTTTTCTGAAATGAAAGTCTGATCATGCCATTCCTGATTTAAATATCTAATTGTCTCACCTCTTTAAATACCTTTAAGGGGGCCAGGTTTGGTGGCACAAGCCTGTAATCCCAGTACTCTGGAGGCTGAGACAGGAAGATCATAGGTTCAAGGCCCTCAGCAACTTAGATAGACCCTGTTTTAAAGTAAAAAAAATAAATAAATAAGTAAAATGGGCTGAGGGTATAGCTCAGAGCTAGAAAGCCTCAGGGCTCAACCCCCAGAACCCCCCTCCACCCAATCTTTAGTATGTTAATTCATTAACTAATGCTATTTAAGAATCCACACCAAAACTTGGTTGCTCAAAATAACAACAAAAAACATTTTACATTTTTTTTCCTCGCATTTTCTTGGGTCCATGATCCTGGAATGGCTTGGCTGAGTGGTTCTGGCTTGGGGTCGCTCATGTGGTTATATTGGTTCATTGTGTAGAGCTGTGGTTATATGGTGGCTTGGGCTGGACTGGAGGATCCATTTCTGAAGAGGAGGAGGGTGCTGATAATAAGTTGGTTTCTTTCCACATGATTGCTGAGTATCCTCACAACATGGTGGCTAGCTTACCATAAGTGATTCAAAAAAACAAGGCAAAATTTGTCACTGATTATTATGAACAAATCTCATAATTTATGTCATCACTTTTACCATAATCCTTTGGCTGCATGGGCAAGCACTGATTCATTGGGGGGAAGACTACACAGGGTTGTGAAAAATAGGAGGCAAAGATCACTGGAAACCACTTTGGAGGTTGGTTATCACAGTTGATTTACATTTCTTTTGGGACAAAGTCCAAATTCTTAGACATTGCTTATAAAAGCCCTTCATGATATGACCATTTTTTTTAGATTTATATATTTTTTAAATTTTTTTATGTTCATTTATTGGTGCATTGTAATTATACATTTTGATATATGTCAGGGTATCAACATCATACATGCACACATTGCACATTTAGCCCTCCCTCCAAACCCACCCTATTCCCTCCCCCTTCCCTCCCTTTCTTGCTCCGGATAGTGATTAAGTCTTATAAGTTCATGTATGTACATCATGTGTTATAGTGTGTTTTCCTCCACTCCCCTCCCAACTCCCTCAGTTAGGTCACCTTCTTTGTCCATCTAAAGATTTCTTCTTCTTCCCTTTAAAGTCCCTTCTAAGTCCCATTCTATTTAGCTCCCACAGATAAGGGGATATAAGAAATGATATGACCATTTCTTATATCTTCAGCTTCATCCTGCCACTCTGAGGATCATGGTCAAGCCATAAACAACAACAACAACAAACCTTTCTTCATTTTTTCCTAATGTACCACATTGTTTTCACTGTCTTCTTGGATTGTGGATTCCTGTCCTTTTAATTGACTCACTCTTACTCATTCTTTAGGTGAAGCTATTATATATTCTCTTTGCTGAAGAAAGTTTTCTCTGGACTTCCCAATTACAGATCAATAATATGGTTCTGTGCCTCTATAGTATCTGTTTTCCTTAATAATATTTATTATACTTTTTAATTATCACTTTTCTCCCATCATGTATACCCTACTAGACTGATACCTATGAAGGCAGGGAGAGACCTTGTACTTTTTTTTTATCATTCTGCCTCATTGCCGGTCCTATACCTGTAATTTAGGGGTATTTGTTGAGTGAATGAATGATTGTTTAAATAAATGAAAGAATATCTTGGCTGTTATTCGGTAAGTGATATTTACACTAATTTTCTAAGGAAGTAGAGATAATCTAAGAGCTAAACTAACCTAAAAGTGTTTATAGTTAACTTATTTCTCTTTATAAACCTTAAAAACAGAAAAGAAAAATCTGATGTAATATATCAGTACTAGAGTTTGGATCTTTGTGGGATAAACCTAGTACTATTTTTAGTCCAAAGGTATAGAGCCAGTTTTTGAATGATCAGTTGTTGACTAGTGTAAATTATTTTATTTTTCTAGTTTACAAATCAAGACAATGACATCTGAGAATCAGTGAAAGTTAAGATTTTTCTATGAAATTACATTTTTCTTTTAGAGCTATGAAATTCCAATCTGTAATTAAAATAGACTGAGCCAGTGTTTTCATATATTTAAATTTAGTATCACCTATAAATTTTTTCCCTAGTCTAGTTTTAATTGTAGAAAAATATCATTTGACAAAATAGTGTTATTAATTAAATATACAAAACAAAATTCACTTGGAGATATCTCAGCAAATTTCTTTCTTTTTTTTTTTTTTTTGCAGAACTGGGAATTGAACCCAGGGGCATTCTACCTCCAAGCTACACCCCCAGCCCTATTTTTCATTCTTATTTTGAAACAGGGTCTCACTAAGTTGAGAAGGGCCTCACTAAGTAGCCTGTGATCCTCCTGTCTCTGCCTCCCAAGTACTGGGATTATAAGCATGCGCCACCACACCCGGCTACTTCAGCGAATTTCAAATGCCCCCACTAAATCTGTCACTTTTCCCTTCATTAAACACACCATCAAGTGTAACTAAATCATGATTCACAATAAGAGAACATATTCTGCATAGCGTTTATGGAAATGGAGCTCTTAATAAGAATAATTCAGTGGTAAAATTTCAGTCAATATTTTTAATATTTCAAAAGTATGAAGGTATTTATTGCTCCTGAAATGTTAAATGACAATTAAGTGGAAGGACACAGAGAATGGTTAGCTCATGTCCCATCTTATTGGCTTAAGGTATGTTGGAGTCTCTGAGTAAGCTCTCCATATATGTCAGCGTGCTTTCTACGTGTATCAGCAGACTGAAGAGAAACTTTTTATTCGTTATCTGCTCCAAGCCCTATCCTAATTAGACTAACATTCTGATGTTATTTCATTTGGAGCCCAATTTATTCTCTGATTGCCTCATAGCTGAATGTATGGGGCAGGCACTTTAGTAACAAGTCTGAAACTGTAATGATTACCTTGAATTCTGTCAATTCACCATTTACATAGAGCAAGAATTAAGACATTATTTGGTAACTAGTTTATGATAATCCATGGCCCCTTTTTATATTGGCATTATTTATACATTAGGCAAGCACTTTTTTAAACTGTCCTTTAATTTTTTCTTATATAAAATATGATTGGAACAGGTACAATGGAAAAGGAGGGTAAGGCTGCTTTCTGTCTGTGATGCTTATTTAAGATCTGTCTGTAGGAAAGGCAGACCATTTGCTTTCAGATTTTAAGATGTTTGGACATATTTTTACAAATTTACAAGTATCTTGTGGTAAAGAAAATTAGGAAATGCTTATCTAATATTTTAGCTATGGCTAAGCCCCTCAAAATTTTAGACTATGTTTCATGCACCTATGATTAAAAGAGTTTCAGTTAAGTAGGGATTCCTTTTATTCATGCCAACTTGACACATTTTACAAAAAAATCAAGATACTAGCTAGGAAGGAAGAAATAAACACTATCAAGAGATTATATTATGGATGTAACTTTTGTTTTTCAAATAAAATGTGGAATTTTATTAATCAATAAATAAAATTTATTAAAAACTTAAATGTAGTTATTTTTATATACCTGATATCTCATCCTCCAGTCCCTTGTAAAGAGACAGAGAGTGGTGACATGCATTTCCTTCAAAGACCAGCAAAGTATGTTTGATAGCATAATTTTCAAGGTTGTTTCTTATAATATACAAGTGAGGTTAGCCATTGTTTAAATGGAAACTGTTAATTCAAATAACAAATTTTGATATTGCATTGACAAGTACATAAGTTCAAATCACTGAACAAAAATTTAGAAGTAATAGGAGGTGACATAAATCTTAAGGAAAATTACAGAATTATTATAATTCATAAGAAATTGTCATATTTTTAAAGTTCAATGTATTATATCTAAGCCTAAGATATTTTATGTCTCTAGAGCCAGAGTGTAATCACCTTTCTATCGAACCAGAGTGTAATCACCTTTCTATCCATTCAATAGAAATACAAAACTTGTCAAAAATGTACAGTTCAATATTCATTTTCAAAAATGTACCTTGGGAGCTGGGTGTGGTGTCGCATGTCTTTAATCCCAGTACTTGGGAGGCTGAGACAGGAGGATCTTGGTTCTAGGCCAGCCTCAGCAACTTAGTGAGGCCCTCAGCAACTTAGTCAGACCCTGTTTCTAAACAAAAAATAAAAATGGGTTAGGGCTGTATCTTAGAGGTAGAATGCCCCTGGTTTCAACACACAAACACACACACACACACACACACACACTTCGGGATACAAATTCCACTGTGTGAATATATTGTGCTGGTGTGTCAATGTGAGGACAAGCAGCAGACAAGTTGCTGTTATGATGAAGCTTAAATAAGTGTGGCACAATTCTCTCAACAAACATTAGTGAAATAGGTTTTCTCTTTACATCCAGGATAAATAGTTTGCCTTTGAAAGTGCTCCTACTTTCATGGCAAAACATCACTGGCCAGTAAGCAAAAAAAAAAAATCAAGAAATCCATGCCATTGGTGTTAAGAGTGTAATTAAAGGCTTATAATGGTATTGAGGTGACTCAGCATGTTGACAATGGGGTCAGTTTTCTCTCTGTCCTTACAGATGTGAGTTGGAAGCAGCCATTTAATAAATTTTAAGTCATTAACTGATGAGCATATTGGTTGCTCATCACCTGCTAGACAAACAGAAGGTAAACAAACTACTTTTTTTTTTTTTAGCAAAAACTCCTGGCATTTTTTATAAAAATTAATCCTGTGAGAATTAAAAAAAACTATATAAGTGGCTTCCAGGAAAGTTTTAGAGCATCTGTAATATGCTAACTATTCTTGATATTTCTTGTGAAAGACTGCTCAAATCTTCAGTTGCATTTTTCAATCAGCAGTTTTAGCTGTTGGTGTTTGCTTGCTGGTGCAGAATCATAAACACTTAATATTCCTAAAATTGCATGGTCCAGTCTTCTAATTTATTGCCTCAATCACTCAATTTTCAAATTGTGCCTTTTTCTGAGGTGTCAGAAAGTGAATTTGGGTTAACTATTTTTTTCAAATTAAATATTTTATGGTGAATACATGTTGATTTTCTGAAAACTTAAAATATTAATATTCAAAGATCCTTTAGAATATGACTATTTTAGTTATTAAATTCATGCATTCTTCTATAGAAATATTAAAAGTAAACAAAAAGTAAAACATTCATTTCCAGATATCCTAACAAAATATCATTAGCTTTTTATTAAAATGTATTCCAATCACTTTTCTATGTAGATATATAGACAAAAAGTTATACATATATAAATATTGCATATACTTGTAATCATTATTATTTGCTTTTACAATATCCTATTTTGGTTTATTTATCCCTGTAGACATGGTAACACCATCTGTACCATCCAATGCCATGCCTAGTACAGAATAGATATTTAATAAATGTGATTAATTGAACCTATTGATTATATCTAGATGCCAGAAGATGCACATTTTTAACACTCAAATAATGTTTATATCCAAGAGTATGTACTGTTCCTGGGGACATCATTCTCATTATTACTTATATATATAGCATTCTCAGAAATGCAACTTTATTTACTTAGACCAGAATGTAAATAGTCTAGGAGAATGGTGTGGCCTAGATGTGCAAAGCTGTGGTCATGTACATGCCTTTATGGATGTGTGTATACATGTATGCATATACATACATACCTACATACATGTGTACATACATATAATAACCATAGGTATGTCAGTCCATTTCTAAAATTGTGGCTAATAACTTCAAACTAAATACATCTCAACTCATTATTTATTTGATAAATGTTTATGTTCATTGAACTGAGCTAAGGGCTAGGGGAACCCATATGTCAGCAAGATAGACATAATCTATACCCTCTTGAAAATCTCGTAGGTGATAGCATAAGAGAGTATTAAAAGGAGACTTCTGCGATATCACAGCTCTAAGATGCTTAATAGCTCTGACTGTAGACAGTAGCCAGGAAATACTCTTGTATCCCAAACTGGGGTACTGAACCATCTATGCCAGACTTGAAAAAGGTTACAAGCGAGATGGGTCTGCCAGTCTCACTCAACCTCCACACCTAATAAGACAAGACTGAGACCTTGTTCACATTTGATATTTGTGAGAGAGAATTTCTTTGAGAGAAGTCACAAACCTGTGGCTTTGTCCTCCTGTACCTCTTGGGAAGGCAAAAAATTCTTAATCCCATACAAAGTAAAGATATCTCCAAGACAAACATTCTGAGACTTTGCTTAATTCCTTTGGAATTGGAGTAATTTTTAAGTTGAAACATGATTTACTTTAAAAAATGCATATAAAATAAAAGTTCTTTTAGGCAAAGAATAGATTTCCTGACTACCCAATAACATGTCAAGGAGATAGTGCCCTAGGCAGGAAGGGCTCTTCTTACGATGGCAAAGTCTGAATCGTGTTTCCTGTAGATCTGCTATGGATGCCACACAAGAGAAAGAACTGTGAGACGTTTTGAAAATGGTTTGTTCAAGATGATCTTCAGAAAGGAAATAGCAACCACAGCAAAAAAGGTTGGAAGCAGAATACCTGAGAGGCATAGTGAGTGTCCTTCATCAGAAGCCTCACATTCTTAGGAATAACAAAGGGAGGTCCCTAAAAAGAGTTCCCTGAAGAAGCCACAAGTACCCACCAAAGAAAAACAAAACAAATAGATTTTGAACATCAGCCACTACAAAGGATATCAGTGACACATAACAATACGCCAATCATTTAAGCTTTTCTCTGCTTCTTACCTTTTCTCTATCCTACCTGGAGGAGTCAGAGGCAGCATGGAGTAAAAACTGATGGTAAGCAAATAGACCAGGAGCAACAACACCCTGTCTTTTCTATTTCAAGTCAAACTGGAAAAGAGAAGATGAAGTGGACAAGATCTCTTGACTTTTATATCAGACTGGAGGGAATATCTTTATGTTCTGAAATAACTTGAAAAGCAATGAAATTTAATTGGAATTTCATCCATCACCAGGAAGAAACTGCTGAAAAGGGAAAGTGTACAAAGTTGAATTCTTCTTACACTTCATCCAGCTTAATTAATTTTAGTAAACATTCATGAATAGTAATGATTACAAAGAGTTGGAAATTCTGTAAGGTGAGAAATAAAGTGTGCTATGGAAGCACGGGAAGAGGATGTTTCTAGCTCCTGATAGCTACCCTATTAGCAACCATTCTGCTGAAGGTGGATGTGAAGAGAATAATCTTGGTTGTATGGTAAATCCTGCCTAGGATACTGACTGTGGAGGTGGGTTGTCTCCAATAAGTGGATGGAAAGCCAGAAAACCAGGGGTTCAGTGGGGTTAAAGCACTGGGGGAAAATATATTACCTGTGCTTTAGAGTGGATAGTGGAATATTCTCAATGTGCTCAATGACGAACCCAAAAAACATGTCTACTAAGACCCCCCAAAAAATCATCCATAAGAGAGCAAAAGCTTTACATACCTGACAGGCTCAAAAATTCTAACTCACCTTAAAATAATTCCAGTCAAGTAAGGACTTCGGTATTCTTCTTCTTTCCCTTCTTCCTCCTCCTTGGCACTTGGAGGGGAGGTGGAAACAGCAGCTAACAGGTGGTAAGGAAGGAGAATAAATAGATCTTATGATTAAACAAAATTGAAAACCTAGATTTATCATATGGAGTAGGGTATTTATAATTGTTAAATTGATGAATGATACTCTATCTGACTTTGTCACCCCAATTTTCTCATTCCCTAGTAATAAGAATAACTAACGTATATTATCCCTACTATGTGCCAAGAGTAGTCTTAAGAGCTTTCACATCTATTAGCTCTTTTAATTCTCACAATAATCCCAAGATGTAGGAATTTATAATATTCGGTGCTTTATAGAGAAGAAAACCGAGGCACACAGATAAATGGCTTGCCAAAGGTTATATAATTTACAAGTGGCACAGTTTGGGATTTACACCCAAGCCGTATGGTTTCAGAGTATATGATTCTAACCACTACTATAAATGCTAAAAATGAAAGTAAATGTCATGGAGCTGCTATATTTTCCATCGATTGCAGTCATATGGAACCCACTCCCACTAAGCAGGCTTCAGTGGCGAGAGGGACACAGTAACAAAAGTGCTCTACGACTATAATTCTTTGTTCAATTTACTGATTGCCTGCTTTGTCCTTTACGTGGCTGTTAGAAGCTATTGAAGGGTTTTAAAATGATTTTTGCCTCTGATAGAATTTGCTTCTGGGTGTGATCCCACTGGCTTCTGCATTGAGATTGGTTTGGAGAGGTATAAGAGTGGAAGAAAATAGGTAGATGAGAAGGACTATTTTGAGTTGATGGTTGCTGGGACTATGGAAATGGGAAGAGAGGAGAGAGGAGATGCAAGACAGATTAATGGATGGATCTAGACTATCGATCTAACTGTCCATCTAGCTAAAATGGAAGGCACTTAAAGATTGATTGGATATAGGAGTTAGAAAAATCTTATGTTGTATCATTAACTTTTGGATGTGGGTCTGAAACTGTGAGAATATATCATGGAACAAGGATTAAATTAGATCACTCAGGACAAACACTTGTATTATGTACTATAAATGGCTAAGAAAGTTTGCTGAAGAGAGAATAGTTTGGACTCTGGCGCCCTGCGATGCGAGGCCTCTGGGCCTTTTCTGCCCAGAAGGAACTGATGTTGGCAAGGTATCAGTTTCTTCCTCATGGCATAGTGAGTGTATCACATGGAATCATTCTTGTAAAGGGAATGGAACCCTTGCTTACACACAAAAGACCTCAATAATGCTATCTATCTTTCACTAGAACATGTTCTTTTTATTTACCTAATGTTAGTGATACCTCTTTGAGGTTAATTTCTACATGTCACAAAAGACACATGGTTTCCCTCAGAGGAAGCTAATATTTAATAAAATTAGTTTATTGTTCTTATATAAAAAGGTAAGATCTCTAAGACTTTGTTAACCACTGACAAAACTATTCTACTTTGACAGGATATAAGTAAGGAGGGGACTGGGACACCAGCCCCTCTACATGGATGGGATAATTCAGTAATTGGGGAAAACATTGCAAACCAAGTACAGAATGAAGTATCATCTCAAATAGGAAGTAATCAAACCATATTAAGGGTTAAATTGCCCTCATATATCTCTTTATGGCTTTGAACAGAGCTATCACCTTCTGGGGAATTTTCAACATTTTCTTCGTTATTCCGCACATGACCTGTAATTTGGTTCTCTTTTCTTGGTAATTTAAACATATAGTAAGTCTGCTGAAGTCAAATCAGCATGTCTTAGTTCTATTTCATTTTTATCTTGGAGGCATTACACTTTTGAGAAATAATTGTGGTTAACAAAACTTTGATTTTTCAAATTATAAGCAGTTAAGATGCAATAAAATATTCAATGTGCTGCATAAATACTGCTCTACATATCAAAATGGTAACAGGGATAGAGTGAGTTATAGGGTGATATACAGTCTAACTCATCATAGTTGGAAATGTTAAAGAGATGACATACAAGGTCATTTTGGGGTGTCAGTGAATAATATACAAAAGGTATATTGTAAACAAATCAAACATTTCTAAGTTGAGAGCTACATAAACCCACAATTTAAATTCAAGAAAACATGGGGGAGGAAGAGAGTAACAGTTGTGTTTTCTTTAACCAAGATGGGGAATAAGGATCTTCCCCCAATTAGGAAATTGAAGTCTTAAACTATTATTGTTTTAACATCATTTATAATCATTTGCCAACTGGCTTTTGAGGGCAAATCAACTTATCTTTTGTTTGTTAATCTTACAAGGGCAATTTAGCTTCTTTTCTTTGATCTTTCATTCCTAATTACCTTTAAGATGAACTCTCTACAAGTTAAATCACATTTGGCTACAATTTTCAGGTCCTGGAATAGTCATGTCACTACTTTGTCATCAGTCATCTAAATAATTCTACTTGGAATCTGTAGGACCTAGAGTGGTGTACACAGCCAGAATTAAAATGTATTGACAAGCTAAAAATAAGTCATTTGATCTTGATGGGAAAGCGAAATGGAGTTATTTACCTTGAATTCCACCACTTTAAGGTTTTTCTCTCCTTTGGCTTATAATTTGTGCTTTTATTTTTTCCCTTGTAAAGTTGGTTGATATAGAGTTCTAAAGCTAAGGATATTATTTAGTATGTATCATTAATTTGTTTTTATAAGGCTGAATAAAAATGCTGTAGAGCCAGCCCTTCTTGGTTCTAATCAGTCCCTATACACATCTACCGTATGAAGCAGTGCTTTTCTATTGTCAGTGTGTATAATAGCCTCCTGATGATCTTAATAAAAAAAAATGTAAGCCGGGCATGGTGACACACGCTTGTAATCCTAGTACTTGGGAGGCTGAGACCGGAGGATCTGGGTTCTCGGCCAGCCTCAGCTACTTAGTGAGGCCTCTGCAACTTAGTGAGACCCTGTTTCAAAATAAAGAATGAAAAATAGGGCTGGGGGTGTAGCCCGGAGGTAGTATGCCCCTGGGTTCAATCCCCAGTACCGAAAAAAAAAATGTAGATTCTTTTTTCTTTTTCTTTTTTAGTTCTGGGGATTGAACCCGGGGGCGTTCTAACTTGAGATATACCCCTAACCCCTTTTACTTTTAATTTTGAAACAAGGTATCACTAATTTGCTGAGGCTGGCCTTGAATATAAAATGTAGATTCTGAGTTAGTAGGCCTGAAGACTGGACCCCATTTTGAGCAGAAAAGATAAATAGCATGCAGGGAAGGCCAGGAGTATCCTAAATACATTACTTCAATATTTTCAGTGTGTTAGACATCTTACATCCATTATCTCCTATGAACTTCTATAACAGCTCTAGAAAGTACATAGTGTCTGGGAAAATAAATACAGATTTAGCAATAGAGGGTAACAAACTGATTTCTCTGCTCAGTGGGCAAGATGCAGATTGTGAAGTTACCTAACCACTGAGGATTTTAGTTTCCATTTTGTAAAACAGAAATAAAAATATCTGCCTCTCAGGGATGTTAGAAAGGTTCAAGATGGGTGTAAATCATCTGCCCAAGTAAGCTCTTGAAACATATCTATTGTTATTGTTGTAACTCCTACTTTAGCAGTCTATCTTGCTAATCAACCCAGAGGAAAACTTAAGTGTGTATATTTCATATTTAGTGTTGGTCAGTAAGAGATGATATAATTTGGATTATCAATATCACCGACAAATTTATTTTTCTATTGACCTGATTGGTTAAGATACTTAATCATACCATTTTTCCTCTTTAAATAATGAATCTTGGTATAATAACCATTCATTGCAAATTATGAATACACTGACTTACTCGTCGTTTTCATTAGTCAGCACTGAGGCATACTGTGTGTGTATTTTTTCTCAGCATGGAAAAGTACAAGTCAAGTACTAAACCCTAGTATGCCAGTCATTTAGTAATTTCAAGATTGCTAATTAGCATCATGTTGAAGTGGAAAGATTACCAGGGTATAATGCATTCATTTATGTTAATGATTCTTTATTTGATCTTATACAAGAACCACATTTTTTTTCCTGGAAGCAAAAAGAATGAAAGAACCAACTAGAGGCTTTTAATAAAGGGTTTATGCATTTAAATGTGTGATTAACCTATAATCATATTACAAGCACTTTATTTTAAAGGAAATGATACAATAAAAAGAAAAAAACAGTGTTTATAAAAGGTAAGATCTATTTTCTAAATGTAACAGACATTTTAGTTATTGAGATGGGGACTACCAAGGAGATATGAAGACATGTCCTTTTGCCCTCAAGAAGGAAAAAATATTACACACAAATAATTAGAGACTAATTATAGTTTAAATTCATTTAGAATAACTATAGGCAAAGCATTTAAGATGGGAGAAAGATTAGCTAGGGATAATTACAGAAGTGATGAGTGAGATTAGCACTCAAATATGAAGGGTAAGTGTAGGTGGATGGAGAATATCAGTGACAAACATCCACTTAGAGGAAGATAGCATCTCTTACTCTTGCTTTTGGAAAAGCAGGTATTAAGGATCAGAGAACCGGAATTTAAAGTCATTGCTGGTTTGAGCAACTGACTACACAGATCACTTGAACCACATTTTTTTTTCATTCACAGAATGGTTTAGAAAAGATGTTTTCCAGCCAGGTGTGGTGGTGCATGCCTGTAATCCCAATACTTGGGAGACCAAGACAGGAGGAAAACAGATTTGAGGCCAGCCTCAGCAATTTAGCGAGACCCTCAGCAACTTAGCAAGACCCTGTTTCAAAATAAAAAATAAAAGAGGGCTGCGGGTATAGCTTGGAGGTAGAATTCCCCTGAGTTCAATCCCCAGTACCCCACCAAAAAAAAAAAAAAAGAAAGAAAAAAGAAAAAAACAAGATGTTTTCCTAACTGCTCTACCTTTTTTCAATTTCAGAATTCTAGGCCTAGCTATATGGGGCTAGAAACATAAAGGAGTGTGCAGAGCACGTGTATCAGGCACTGGTGGTAAATATGGTCATGCACAGACAGCGAGTCAACTGTGGCAGCCTCCAGGTCTTAGCACCTGACATGGAATCATAGCTGCTGCTGAGTGTACAGTAAGAGAGTGCATCTCCGATGAGGCCAGTTGCCTAGGACAAGGGTTCCAAATGGATATCAAATGACCAACCTATATATGGCAAATGCATGGCAAAAACGAAAGGTCAATATGAGTAACATGCAAATTGACTCTGGATTGTTCAGTGTAGATGGTGTGGATCAACATCTAAATGATTGACCTGGGTTCTATGTGGAAATGTTGGTACTGTACCGAAAAAATCAGGTGATTTATTAGTACATTTTATATTGCAAATAACACAATAGCACAGACTATGTTTTTTTTAAAGAGGTTTATTTTGGGTCACAGTTCTGGAGGTTAAAGGCTGAGGGGCTGCTCTGCCAGAGTCCCAGAAGGTATATGGCATCACGTGGCATGAGACAGGGAGTGCGCACATCTGTATGTATCTCTTCTGATATATCTCCTTCTTCCTATAATGACAAAAGGATTCAATCCTGGGGCTCCTCCCCCCATGGCATTATCTAATCCCAATCACCTCCCAGAGACCCCACCCTAAACACCACAGTAAGATTAAGTTTTCAACCGGTTGCTACCTCACAATGGGGATTAAATTACAACATGTGGGGGCAAACTCAAACAAAATCCAGACTCTAGCAAGTGTCTGTAGAGTAATCCAGGAAACACAAAATAGGCAGAGTCTATGAGATAAAGGAATATAAACCAAAGACTCCATGAGCCTGGGTTGAGAAATGTAAGACTGTAGGCATGGAACCAACAATCAACTATTGATCCACTATTAATCTAAAAAATACTGGTGATAGGTAGAACCAGCAACAGAACTAATCTCAGTTTGAGCTAAATTCTTTTTAATTGACCCCTTTCTGCAAGCCTCTTGATGCCATCACATTGGGGGTCAGGCTTCAGCATAGGAATTGGGGAGAGGGGTGGCAAACATTCAGAACACAGCAGGCACTTCCATTAGGAGAGATTTTGAAGAGATCAAACTCCTGGCCTTTTCCTCCACCCCTCACTTTCTCTTCTACAGATGAAGAGTGAATTGTCTAACTGGTAATCCGAGCTCCTTTCTAGCGGTTTCTTTTGTAATCAGATACACATTCTGGACTATTCTCTCCTCCAGAAAGTACCTGACCCTGTGTGGATGGCCTGTGGCTATTCAGTTTAGTCACTCTGGGATTTGGAAATTAATTCTGGGTTAAGGTTTAAGGAAGCTGATTGTGTCTGCATATAAAATTCAGGTTTCATAATCTGGGGTATGCCTATTTATTTTCATGTGTTTCTGGAATCTGAGGGAAACATGAATGTTACTATTGAGCTTTAAATTTACACGATTGTCAAATTGAGCGCATCAGATCAGAGAAAAATCAGAAAGCTTACTCAGTCTCAAATTTTACTAATATTTTCAAGGATTCAAGCAACCAAAAAACTGGTCTAGAATACTCTGTATAGCCCCCAGGACTTTCATTGCTGGAGCAGACATGCATTCAAATACAGAAGAATAAAGAATAGAAGGTTTGCAGGTATTATTAGGTAATGATACATGTGCATTTTATAGCCAGATTACTATAGGTGGATGTGACAATCTCCAGGGGTCAGTGTTTCAAAAATCCACATCTAGGTTTTACTTTATTTTTTCCAGTCTTCAAGTTTAATAACCCCATTTCCAAAATACAACCATTCCTATGAAGTAACAAAAAATACTTAAAGGGCGTTACTTTAGCCCTTAGCCCTCTACTTTTACCATGTACCATACACTTTTAAACATCTAGAAAGACTAAATGTTTCCAACAGGACTTGTTTTCCACTATGTACACAGTAGCATTGAGTAGATTACACACACATGCTTAACAAAGGCTGTAAGCATCTTCTAAATAGAAATATAAAGTGTCCTGTGTGTGTGTGTGTGTGTGTGTGTGTGTGTGTGTGTGTGTTACTGGGGATTGAACACAGGCATTTTACCTCCACGCTATACCCTCAGCCCTTTTTTCTATTATTTTGTTTTGAAACAGGGTCTCACTAGGTTGCTGAGAGTCGCACTAAGTTGATGAGGCTGTCCTCAAACCTGTGATTCTCCTGACTCAGCCTCTCAAGTACTGGGATTACAGGGGGTGTGCCACCACGCCTGGCTCTAAAGTATCTTCTAAATAGAAACGTTCTGGCCTAAAACCCTTCCCCTTCCTATCGCTATTAACCCAAGGGTCAGATATACATATCTGTAATGCTTAGAGGGGACTTAGAAAGACTAGATGTTGTAAATTAGGACTCACTTGTTCTTTATACATACACTACATACACAATAAAGTACAACAGGATGCATAGACATAAGGGACAATGGTCAATCTAGCTTTACCAAAATCACATCAGTATAAAGCCCTTTGCATTTTCTTTTCCTCCTTCCTCCCTGAACCAGCACAAATATAATAATGTGTATCTCTCAGAGAAGTGGCTTGATCATTCCATTTCCAATGACAATATTTCATTATGAATTTTAGCAAAAGAATACCTATGTTTTATTTACTACTTCTGCTTTTAACATGATTTTGTGCACTTCTAAACATCTAGAAAGACTAGATATTTCAAATATGGACTTAAGTTTGTCCATTATATACATAGTAGTGTTGAATAAACTGCACACATGTAACAATGGTTATACCTGAAAGTGTTTTCTAAGTAGGAGCATTCTGGCCTGGAAGCCTTCATTTCTTCCAGTTCCTTCTCTCCTATATTACATGTAATATAGGCACATGTGCCGCTTAGATGAGATGTTTCACTTCTAGGAATTTTAACACAAAGTGTACAAAATGTGTTCGTTTGCTAACTCTACTTTTGTCATACATTGGAAACCTCTTTAATATCTAGAATTATAAAATCAGGACTCATTCTTCAGTATATACACAATATATACAGTATAGCAAAGTTAGATGAAATGCACATAACATACCGGGCAACGGGTAAGCTGAAATTTTCTAGCACACGCTAACAAAATACCTTTTGCAGTTTCTTTCTGCCCACCCCTTCAACCCAGTGATCAAGTGCAGACAGTATACTGTTCACAGAGGTGGTCTAATTATTTTATTTCTAAGCATAGTATTTCCCATCAGTTTTTAACATCTATTTACATATGCTTTCACTCATATGCAGAATCTAGGTAGTAATTTGTATACAAGAGGGACTTTAGATAATGGAGGAGAAACCCCAGTGGAGCCAGAGAGGGGGTCTAGGGGACATTGGGGGTGGTAGGGGGATCAATGAAGGAAATACTTCCACTGAAGTTAGGTACATATGTGAAATCACCAATGCTAATGCAAATCTCAATAACATGTACGGCGAAGGGGACAGAGTGGGGAGGGGGCCAGGGGAATCTTACTAAGTACTGTGTACATGTATATCCCTATAATTCTGAACTATATTATGATGTGAAACTACAGTGCATCAATAAGTATATTTAAGGAGCCTTATAAAAATTTTAAAAAGCTATTTATAAAAAATTTTATTCTACTACTTCTACTTTTGAATATATCAAGCATTTTAATATCTAGAAGGACTAGATATTCCATATAAGTACTTGCCTCTAGCCAGACCTGGTGGTGCACACCTATAATCCCAGTACTTGGGAGACTGAGATAGGAGGATCACAGGTTTGAAGCCAGCCTCAGCAACTTAGTGAGACCCTCAGAAGCTTAGTGAGACCCTGTTCCAAAATTATCTAAAAAATAAAAAAGTCTGGAGTATAGCTTGGAGATAGAATGCTCCTAGGTTCAATCACCAGTACCACACACACAAAAAGAACCCACACAGCATGGGTAAATAAAATTGGACATGTAGAAATGGTTATAATCTGAGGTATCGTCTATGACCATTTGGGGCCTTGAACCATTCTCTCCTCATTCCCTTCTCTCTGCCTTCAGTCCAGGGGACAAGTATAGGAATATGTAAAGCTTAGAGATAGTTAAACAAATTTCTATCCAAAAGTAACTTACAGAGGACAAGCTTTCCTATTAATTTCAACACAAAGTGTAATAAATGTGCTATTTTACTAACTACTTTGTCAGACACTGGCAACCTCTTTAACATCCAGATACTAGATGTCACGAAATTGGGACTCGTGTCCATTATATACAGTACATACACAGCAAAATAAAGCACACAAAACATACAGAAAAATGGTCTCTGAAATATCCAAATATGAACACACTAGTACATTACCTTTTGAATAGCTCCCCTCCCACCTCCTCCAAATCACTGAGCAAGTACAGACAGTACTGTACTGCTCACAGAGGTGGTTTAACAATCTCATTCCCCAAAGACAACATTTCATATGAATTTTACCAAAAAGGTATTAACAAAGTGGTATTTTACTATCTCTATACTTAACATACTTTGGGCACTTTTAAACATCTAGATAAACTAGATGTTTCAAGTAAGGACTAAAATTTGTCCACTTTGTACACAACAGTCTTGAATAAACTGCACATATGTAATAATACTTATAATTTGACAAATATTTTTAAAATATGAGCATTCTGGCCCTTCACACCAGCCCAGTGAGCTATAATGCTCAAATTTTCAGAAGACAACTTTCCTAGGAATTTTAATACAAAAGATACAAAATGTATTAGTTTACTTAACTATTTTTGTCATATACTGGCAACCTCTTTAACATCTAGAAAGATTAGATGTTGTAGATTAGAACTTGTTTGACCTTTATATATACTATGTAAAAGCCAAGGTAAAACAAAACGCATAGACATACAGAGCAGTAGTTCTTATTCCTTCATTGCAAGCACCCCAGCATAGCACTCTTTGCATTTCATTCTCTGGAGAACCAGTGCACAAACATCTAGTTTTTTCCTAAAATAGGCAATCTCAAACTAGAGACATCCTGCTAGGAGTACTCTATAAGAACTCTCTTCCTAGTAAATATCTTTAGCTTATTTACTAGGAGTGCTTTATCAGCATGTTTACAAAGATTACCCAGGTCACCTGCTTTCTTTTCCTGGCTGTGTCTCTTGAGGGGGGGAGAGAGACAGAGAGACAGAGAGACAGAGACAGAAAGAGAGAAAGAGGAGAGAGAACACCAACACACAAGCAAACTGCTCTGATATGGTGAGTCTGAGAATTCCTATAGAAACGATGACAATGGGGAGTAAAGACAGCCCAAAGGTGTTTTTGTTGTTTTTCATTTGTTTGTCTTTTGTGGTACTGGGGATTGAACCCAGGGCATTCTATCTCCTAGCTTCACTCCCAGCCCTATCTTATTTTTATTTTGAAACAGGGTGTTGCTAGATTGACGAGGGTCTCACTACTTGCTGAGGCTGTCCTCGAACCTGTGATCCTCATGTCTTAGCCTCCCAAGTACTAGGATTACAGGCATGTGTCACCACACCTGGCTCCCAAAGGTGCTTTGAAATGACATAAACTAAGTATTTATAAATGACAGAAACTGGAAACTTACACATTATGAAGAAAGGAAAGATAAGAATAAAATGTTACCTTACAACTTCTAGTGAGGAAAAGGAAACTCAAATGGTAAAATTGAAGTATATGACATATTTGCAGACTAAGTCAAAGTCTTAGAAAAAAAGATATGAACTGAAATTAATTAATGAAATTAATTAAAAAATATGACACTCATATACAGTTAAGTAAGCCAGGTATATTAGGAATAAGCAGAATTGGAAAATATATGGAAATTTAGGAATTAGTTGGAAAAATCTAATAGCTCATTTACCTGGTTAACAAATAAGTCAATATGCACACTCCATCAATTTTAGGAATGGAGCATATGTATGTGAATAAAACACCCATTAAAAAAACCTAAACCTAGCCAGATGTGGTGGCACATGCCTGTAATTCCAGGAGTTGGGAGGCTGAGAGAGGAGGATCACAGGTTTGAGGCCAGCCTCAGCAACTTAGTGAGACCCTCAGCAAATAGTGAAATCCTGGCGGGGCGTGGTGTCGCATGCTTGTAATTCCAGTACTTGGGAGGCTGAGACAGGAGGATCACAGGTTCATAGCCAGCCTCAGCTACTTAGTGAGGCCCTCTGCAACTTAGTGAGACCCTGTTTCAAAATAAAGAATAAAAACTAGGGCTGGGGGTGTAGCTCAGAGGTAAAATGCCCCTGGGTTCAATCACCAGTACCACACACACACAAAAATAGTGAAATCCTGTTTCAAAAAAAAAAGGGCCCAGAGTGTAGCTTGGACATAGAATGCCCCTGCATTCCATCCCCAGTACCAAGAACAAACAAAAACAAAACTCCCTGCACTTCATTAAATTTCTATGTACCTCTCTAATATGATCTCTTACTATTTCTAAACTCTAACTTCAGTGATTTCATCTGTATTCTGAATTTCATCATTGTGGAATATCCTGCCACTCTTATTCCTGTTTTCTGTAGCCAAACCCCAGCTGGAGTTACCCCCAAAGTTGTGGCAGGGTAGTTCCTTCAAGGGACTGCCCCAAACCTGCCCAGCATGGGATGAGTTGGGATTCCAAAGTGAGGAGCAGTAAATGCTAGGCTGATTAGTCCAAAGTATTTATTATGGGATCTTACGTAGAGAGGGTGCTGCCGTGTATCTTAGCAACTGGCAGTGCAAAAAGAGATGTTCCACCTGGACATGTCTGAACCGAGGGGTCAGGTTATGGAGTCTACAAGAGGGTTTAAAGGATTTGGCTCAAGGCTGGAGCTAGTTTCTATGTGTTTAGCAACATGTTTGATCGTTTGGTGTTTTTGATCAATAACCTAAACAGCTTTATTGGTGCCTGGGAATGTTCAAGGCCCTGGCAGGGATTCAAGACTGCAGGGAAGACCATGCAGCTGGCTGGTTCAGAGTGATCAAGACACTCTGTATTTCTTGATCAGGAAAAAATAAGAAAGTGTGTGTTGGGGGTGGGGGGCTGGGATCCTACAGTCCTCCTTCCAAAGATCGTGTTAGGTGAGTGTTTAGTATCAGTAGCAGATGTGGCCAGTGCTCTAGCCTTACTGTGCATGCCAGCCTGCTTCCCAAGCTGCCAACATGATGCACAGTGAAATGCCTGAGGTCTTCTTCTCCCTGCTGAAATCCACTCTGCCCACCTATGCAGCCTGCTGGAGCAACCCTCAGTCACTCTCTGCAGTTGTCAGTGCATAAATACCCACGTCTCTTACCTCTAAGGCTCGCTATCTCTGAGGGATGTGTCCTGCACTGCAGACGTTCTCCAGCAGGTTTAAGATCCAGTTACCCACAGGGTAGCTGGCTTGATAAACATCCTTCATTAGCCATTTTCCTTTGTTATCTTAGTTGGAATTACCGTAGGCAAGGATAATGGAACATAACCTTTCCTATGCAAAAATACCACTTACCAAATGTGTTTAGCTTTGGGAATATAATTAGAGATTATCAGTTGCTAATCCTTGCTTTGACAAATTTGTTCAGAATTTTACCTGCTGAAAGCTACTGCTGTTGCATGTTGGGCCATATGAAATAAATTAGGAATTTGCCTTTTGTATCAGAAATGTCCCCGGTAGGCAGCACGCTGCATGGTCACTAATTGACATTTGGCAATCATTTTGGACTCTTCGGGAGCTAGAAGAGCAGCCGGACCCATGTCAAGGAGGAGTGTCTACTTGGTTTCATTAGTGTGATCACACTCATATGGGTTGTTTTAAAATGTCCAGGACTGCTGGAGGAACTGATGAATCTGACAGAGATGGAGCTCTTTATAAGGCAATTAGGCATCTTAATGTCAGAGGCAAATGTAAGATTATTGTGTTCCAATTCAGTCCTTTCCATTTAAGGGTTCTCAAAAGATAGTGAACAATGTATACATGCGCTAAACATTCTACTCTCCAAGTTTAATTTTGAGCACATAATCAAGGTTTAATTTTATCTTTGGAAAAGTTTATGGATATTCTCATGCATTCACTCTTGATATTAATCATAGTCTTTATGGTTGTTTTGATACGACTCTAACATTATCAGTTCACTATCCCAAAGTTATCAGGAGATAATGAACATACACTGAAATTTAAAGCAAATGTGTTTACCAGACATGTCTAGAGGAAATAAGTCATTATATTTCATATTATGTAGAAATGTCAGTTTTCTAGTTAATTGCACTAGCTGGTTTGTTCAATTAATCATTTGTGTTGTGTACCAGAAATTAAGCAGTGATTGAAAAATACAATGCAAAAACATCTGCCTTCATGGAGATTAATTTTAGAGGAGGGACCTATAGTTTTTTAAAAAATTTAAAAAATAATTGAGATGGTGGTAAGTGCTATGGAAAAAATATATAAATCAAGGGAGTGTGACAGGATGTGCGGAGGTGGGTCTGGAGACTTGAGTAAGTCATTTAAAATAAGGTGGCTATGGAAAAAGTCATCAAGAGGATTGAGAAAAAAACAGGAAGGGGGAGAGAGAGCCATGACAGAACTGCAGGAAGAACATATCAAGCAGAGATAAACTGAGGCCAGCACTGACATGGAAATGCTTCTACACAGCAGTTAAGTTAGTGTGACTCAGAGAGGAATGACTGAGATGGGAGCAGGAGGAGGTGAGAGGCGGCAGTGGGCCTCCTCCTACACGGCTCCAGAGCCACTTTGAGGACTTCGGGTTCTGAGCATAGGAATGACATGATCTACATTTTCATGTCATCCATCTGGCTAACGAGTCAAGAATGGAAAAGGGGTATATTAGATGGGTCAAACAGCTGTTTAAGAAAGACACCTCAAATCTCAATGGCTTAACAAAATGATCCTTTGGTTTTTCCTTGCTTTTTTTTTCTTGTTCATATAACTAAGTGAATGTATTTGGCAAAAAGGGACTCTGCTCCAATCAGCAGTGAGTGATTTAGGTTTGTTTATGGTGTGGCTCCTTCAGAATCTGGCCCCAGAGTGTTCTGTGACCTCTTTCTACCTCTCCTGCCATCTAGAGATGAGAGAAGGCGCGCTCTTGAGAAACTGTGTATATTATTTCCATCAATAATTCACTTGCCGGAACTCGATCACATGGCTGTACCTAACTGCATGGGTACAGCTGGGAGATGCTGTCTAAATCTGTGTTCAGGAGAAAAAGGAAATGGGTTTTGGAGAACATGTTATGGTTTCTGCCACTGGGAATTAGGGCAGAAACAGAGACACTAATTTGGAGGCTGTTGATTTTGTCCTAGAGGAATGATGGCAGCCCAGATCACAGTGAGAGCACTGGCTACAGCAGCAAGGACGCACTGAAGAACTGCCCAGGACAGTCTGTGTTTTGTTTGTTTGCTTTATGGTTGGGGGAGCAATATTAATAGTGCAATAGGAAAAAAATGTTTCACAAGTCAAATATGATTAGGAAATTCTAGATTTTTCTACAGATAATTTCTTGCCACATTGACAAGGTTTGAGTGTTTTTGTTTGCTTTTTCATTGCTAAAAGTAACATACAATTTTTTAAAAATCACAGATTTTTGATAGACAATCTCACATACCTAATATTCTAAAGAATATTCCTTAAGAAGATAAGCAAATTATTGGATAGAAGACAATGGTTTAGTCTTTGACATTGACTTCCTGTATGACTTTGGATGACCATGTCTCATCTTTGAGATTTATTTTGTTCTGAAATGGGCATACGGCCATTTAGACTCTTCACCTTATGGTATCATGAAAATCAGTCAAAATATTGTACATGAAAACATTGTAAGGTAAGGGAGAATTATTATAGAGTTCACTGTGGTTAAGAAAGAGGAAAACAGAGATGCAGAGTTTTTGCCAGGAGAAGGCTGAGTGCCTATCAAGGTGCTATAGTTTGTATCTGAAATATTTCCCCAAACCCCTATATTATGGCCCTAGTAGGAGGTGGTGAAACCTTTAAGAGGTGGGGCCTAGTGGGAGGAAGTTAGGTCATTGGGGTCCTTCCCTTGAAGAGGATATTGGATCCCAGACCCTCCCCTTTTACCCATTTGTTTCCAAGACACCATGAGATTTGAAGCTTCCCCCACAGGTGTTCCCTGCCATCATGTTCTGCCTCACCACAGGCCCCAAAGCAACAGAGCCTACTGGCCACAGACTAATAGTTCTGAAATTGTGAACCATCACAAACCTTTCTTCTTTTTATGATGATTACCTCTGGCATTTTGTTATAGTAATGAAAAGCTAAGACACAAGTAGTCTTCACAGGAAGCATCATCTTAACAGTGGCCCAGTGGTTCTCAGCCTTTTATACTCTGGGATTAATCAAACTATATTTTCAAAGCCAAGTTATATATGCCAACTCATAAACTACACTGTGTATAAGCAAATATTTCAATTGATCAGTTTATAATTAGGGCCACTAGGCTCATGTCCTCCATTTGTGATACCTTCTTTCCAAAATAAGGATATTTGTAAATGCTAAGTAAAGAATCAGACATTTGTTTAGTGAATACAGTATATCAGAAAGAGAAAGCATGAGATTTTTGTGGAATATACTCTCTTTAGCCTTAATGAGAAAAGACCCACATTATAATGTGGGTCTCATGCTCAATGATGACCAAGTTCCTACAGTTAGTGTCTGGATGAACTCTCTGTCATTGGACTGAGAGGATACCCCTTTTCTAAACTCCACAAACTGGGCCATTCTTTCAGTTCAGATACTCTTGCTTCTAATTAGAGAATCAATGGTTGAATTTTCATCAAAATCAGTCTCTTTCTACATGTGATTGTCTGAAATTCTATCAGTTCACCCAGGGAACACCTCATGGCTTAAATTTCTCATTCATCTCATCCACTGGCCTTAGTTAAACCATCAGAGGAATCTTGTTTCTGATATGAAAGACCTGGGGTGAACCTCACTTGTTATAACACCAATGACCCGTCCAAGAAAGACACGGTAGGTGTTGGTGCCAAAGTTAACAAAACATACTGTAAGTAGAGTGGACAAAGCAAAGTTAGAAATCAAACTACAATTACAGAACAATCGGCAGCATGTTTTAACTGTCTCTCTGGTGGATATAATGCATTATAATTGGAATGGCTCTTTTCATTGTATCCCTTCCATTTTTATTTTTCAATCACTTTTGAAGGAAAATTTTGCTGAATATAGAACTATACATTGGCATTTTTTTCTTTCAATTCTTTTAACATTTTCCTCTACTTTCTTCTTGCTTGTACAGTTTTTGATGAAAAATCCACTGTCCCTCCCTAGGTAAGGTATTTCCCCCATTCCCTTCCTCTTTTTAAGATTCTACGATTGGCTTTGGGTTTTTGCACTTTAAATATGAATTTATCCTGCTTGTTCTCTTTATCTTCCTATACATTTGCTTTGACATTAATCATTAATTTGGGGAGGTCTAAGCCATTATTACTTTGAATGTTTTTCTATTTTCTTTCTTCTCTGTATTGTGCATTTATGCATGAGTTACTTAGTTTGATTGTCCCACAGTTTCTTCCATGTTCCATTTTTTTTCATTTATTTTTTTCTCATTGCATTTCAGGTTGGGAAGTTCTTAATGACCTATTTTCTACACTATGCTGAGTCTACAGAAGAGCCCAACAAAGGCATTTTTCCATTACAATGTTTCTTGATTCTATTCTTTAGAATGTCCATCTCTCTACTTACATTATCCATCTGTTCTTGCATATTATCTATTTTCCCACTATAATTTTAATATAGTAAACATGGTTAAGATCCTTGTCTGCTAATTCCAACATTTGGGTCATATCTGTTCTGTTTGTTTTATCTCTTAATATTGTGTTTTTTCTTGCCTTTTTTCATGACATAGTTTTTTTATTGTTTTTGTTGAAAGCCTGACATAGGATATATAGGTAAGTATGTCTTTAGTGTGAAAATTATGTTAATAATCTAGGTAGAACCTGGTCTGTGTTGAATGCTTGATGTAGCTATAAGTACAAGAGGCTTCAAATTCTGATTAGTGGGATTTTGTTTTGTTTTGTCTTTTCTTGACTTTGGACTTTCTTGTCTTTTTTGTCTTTTCTGGACTTTGGACTTCTGTAAATATTCCTCTTCAGAGCTGGTCTATGTCATGTAGCTTCCTCAGATGTAATCTACTATTATTCTACTGAACTCTTCTTGGTATGATAGTAAGGCATGGATGAGAGAGAACATTCTTTAATCTTTGGCTTAAATCTCAGACTTTAGTTTTCCTTTTGGAGATGTGACTTTCACAAGCATTTATCCAGTGATAGAGGTTTCGTCCCCAGCCTCCTACTCGCTTCCCTGGCCGTAGTATTTCCGATCAATTTCCTAGAAGCCCTAAATCCTCATGACTGTGCTTTACAACCTTTGTTAAGACAGAAAAGCTGAAAGAGGGGATGAGAACAGTTTCCTTCCACCAGCTGGAATAAGGGTCTAGGAAAATGATTTTCTCTAGAGCATAGAATATATTTCACACTGATTATTCCTTTACTTTCCCTGAAAAAGTCATGAAAGGATTGTTCTTGAATTTTCACCATGAAAACATGGTAGGGATTCTGGAGTTAAAGCCAAATAAAATGTGAAGACCTCCCTAGGACTATGGCCCCAGGAGTTTCTAACTCTCAGGCCATTCCATACTTAGTCTCCAAAAATTCACCACCATTACCAGTTCTGTGTTCTCATCAACTTATGGCTCTAGTGGCTTCTGTTCCAGATGAGATCTCATTGTGCATCTCTGGATGAATATGTCTCCAAATTTAAGGGTGCTGGTTTGCCTTGTGACTTCAGTTTTCTGATCAGTTCAAGAAAAGTTAATTTTTTTTTAGTTTATTCAAACTTTTTATTGTTTGTAAGAACAGATTGATGACTTTTAAACTATTTACATGTCAGAGTTAAAACCAGTCCCTTGTTCCTTTTTGTAGCAACTTTTGCTTGCCTTTTTCAGGGTGTGGGTCTCTAGAGAAAGGAAAGAGTTCATTACAAAACCTGAGGTTTACTGGAGAAAGAAGTTAATATCTCACTGGGACTTAATGTGATTCTCTGTGAATATTACTTCTGTCACTCCCTGTCTAAATTCTAGGGAAGATCCAATTTAGGCCTACACTTCTGACTTACATACTTATGCATCTGACTTAAGTTATCTAACACTTTTTATTCTTGATTGAGCAATGGGAGGGTAGGATTGCAAGGATTGTAAAATGAAATTCGTTATGAATATGTGAATATGATCCAGCAAGGTAAGAGAAATGCTGGATGGAACTGTCATTTACCCTCAATTCTAACATACTAAATTCAGTTCTTAGCTATTCAGTATCAATTTTTAGAAGTGAGATATTAATACCACCCCCAACTAAGAGCTATTTGAGATTTTTTTTAACTGGGTCTCTAATAGAACAACAGGTAGAATAGTGATAAACTGGACAAAGATTAAATAGTTTTCCTTCTTCAAAAATAAAACAAAACTAATACTATAAAATGTTATAAAAGATGCTACTAAAAGTGAACATGGTCTTTAAAAAGTATTAGAAATCATATGACTGTAGCCAATTTTATGGAATTAATTCCCCAAATTGAAAGAGATCTTAAAGTTCAATTTTTTATTTTTATTTTTTTTTTTTATTTTTTATTTTTTTTGCGGTACCGGGGATTGAACGCAGGGGCGTTCTACCTCCACGCTACACCCCCGGTCCTATTTTTTTATACTTTATTTTGAAACCGGGTCTCACGAAGTTGCGGAGGGCCTCACTTGGTAGAGAAAGAGAGAGACAGGGAGAAAGAGAGAGAGCTGAGGCTGGCCTCGAACCCGGATCCTCCGGTCTCTGCCTCCCAAAGTACTGGGATTACAAGCGTGCGCCACCACGCCCGGCTCAAGTTCAATTTTTTATAAATTTAAATAATTGGTTTTATTTTAGTTGCTATAGAGGGGTTATATTCAACTACATCAGTATGTTACTGATACTTTTGAATTTTTTTCACTTTATGTGGATATGAACATGCCTTTTTAGTGTGAATGTGTATTTTTTCAGTTTCATTACCATTTATATAAGCCAAATAATGTGCTATTGATTTGTTTCTATTACACTTAATCTCTGGAAAAGTAGGACATCCAATAAATTCTGTAATAACAAAATAAAATTAATTTTTATTACTTATGATATGACAATTGTGAATCTTTATTCCTTTGGTTTAATGTACCTATACATCTTATTATCGTCCCCTAAGGTGCCTTTCTAGATATTTTTTCCTAATCACTCCTTCTCTTCAAAATTTTATTACTACTAGATATACATTCTATGTCCGTTTGTGTCCTGTAGCCCTTGGGAAGTTCCATTGTAATATCTCCAACTTTCACCACTATCCATGAACTAACTTCTATCTCTTGGACATGCTATTGTCCTAGTTGAGAATGCATGACCTATTTGATTAACAATAAAATTATAATTCATCAAGAGCCAGTTGAGGTGGCACAGGCTTGTAATCACAGTACTTGGGAGGCTGAGATAGGAGGATCAGCCTCAGCGATTTAGCAAGGCCTTTAGCAACTTAGCAAGGTACTGTTTCAACATAAAAAAATAGGGCTGGGGGTGTATCTCAGAGGTAGAATGCCCCTGGGTTCAATCTCTAGTACCCATACCCCCCAAAAAAAGTAATCACTCATCAAGCATCTCAGAAAACCTGTGGGTGCAAGGTTTATTGTCATACTGTTTGGGTTCATACCCTAGCTCAACTATTTGCCAGATATGTGATGGTGAATTATTAAACTCAATATTTCTCAGTTTTCTCAATTCAAAATGAAAATAAAAGTGCCCAAACTGGTTAAGTAATGCTGACTTGACTGATGTAACAAAAACCATAAATGTATGATGTCTCAAATATGACAGATGTGTATTTCTTACTAAGGCAAATTTAAAAAAGAGTGATCTCAAGTGTCAAGTTAGCTCTAGCTGCTGGCTTCTTCCATCATGTACTCCACCAACTTTGCTCAGGCATAGCTTCTAAGGCTGCACTGGGAATTGATATCCAGTCATCAGTCAAGAAAAGGTATGCGGAATTGCACACGGGAAGTCTTTATGGGCCAGTGTGGAAGTGGTAGACATTCTGTCTACATTTTCCTGATCAGAAGTTAGGTCAGTCTTATGACTACACAGAACTGTAAAGGAAGCTGAGAAATATGTTCCATCTCTGTGCTCAGGAAAAATAGGAGATGACTTTTGTTAGCAGCTACTGTCTCCACCATGGCAGCTGTTTTATGGCATTGTGGAGATTCTTAAACAATAGCTGTTCCTCATCGTGCGCCTGAGATTGGCTCCAGAACTCTCCTTAGATACTAAAATCCATGAATGCTCAAGACCCTTCTATGAAATGGTGTAGTATTTGCATGTAACCCATGTACAACTTCCTGTATACTTTAGATCATCTCTAAATTATTTAGAATACCTAATAAAATGTAAATCCCATATAAAAATTATTATAATGTATTTAGAAAGAATGACAAGAATAAAAGTGTACATGTTCAGTGCAGATGTACTTATTTTCCAAATATTTTCAGTCTGCTGTTGGTTGAATCTGTAGATGAAGAACCCTAGATATATAGGTCTGGCTGTGATATATGAGATATACAATGCTTAGGATAGTCAAAGTAATGTAACTGAGATGCTTTGAAGGTTATGGGTGGGGTGCATAAAATAAGTTTAATACCCATATGCAAATGACATATTATAGAGATTAAATAACTTCCTCAATGTTTCTAAGGTAGAATTTGAAACCAAGTTAATCAAAATTTCAAATCTCTTTTTTCCCCAGATTTCAATGTTATTCCACTCAATAATTTAATTAGTTACTTCTGGTTTTATAAAAGCACTCTCATTCATATATTTTCAATGATAAATCAAGGATTCCTTAATACAGTGACATAACAAATTAGACCATTTTATAAAATGCTTTTGGATCATCATAATGAAGATAATGATGATTAACCAGTTCTTGAGTTTCTAATTGCTGTATGTTCAGTTTTTAATAAGATAACAATTACAGAAAGTATGTGTCGGAGTGGTAATAGATAAAAATTTGTCTGTTTTTTCAAATAGAGGGCTTAGTACCAAATTGAAAAATAAATTTCTCTAAGTATTTGGAAATTAATCTAATTGGGGTAGCCATACCTTTAAAAATGCTGTTGGTTTTCTTAATCTCAGGGTTTAAAGAGCCCTATTAAGGTAGCCAACATTTTATCAGTTTCAAATTAATTCAACATGACACCAACATGATGTTGGTTATAGATTTATCTTTATTCATTATTTTTATTTAGAAATTCTGTGAATTTTGATTTAAATTTTATGGCTAATAACTTTTTAGAAAAAAAAACATGAGAAAATAAAACTTAAAGAAAATAAGAAAAATCTACACCTGAGCATTACTCATGTTTGCCTTTCTTCTACTAGTTTCTTCATGAATACATGTTTTACATGTTTGCAATTACAGCATACTTACCTCTTTCTAGTCTTTGCTATTTCCTATTGCAATTATGTATTTCTATATAGAAAGTCTTCAAAATTATGACTTTAATGGCTTCAGAGCATTCATTTATGCTCTTGTAGGTTGGTAGCATTTAGCCAATACCAACTTTTGCATTTCTCATTACACTTTCTCATGTGTATATTTTCATCTTAGCATTAGTAAACATAAGAAGTTATTTTCAATTTGGGTAAGTATGACATTTAGCTTAATTTCATCTCTATGCATCTCTACAGTTGCTACATATCCTTTTATTTTTTATTTTTTTCAGATACTGGGGATCAAACCTAAGACCTTACATATGTTAGGCAAACAGTCTACCACTAAGCTGTATCCCCATCCCTTTTTAATCTTTGTTTTTCCTTTTTAGTTTTTATTTTGAGACAGGGTCTTGCAGCCCAGAATGGCTTTGAACTTGTCATCCTCTTGCCTCAGCCTCCCCAATAGCTAGGATGATAGGTGTGTGCTTAAAAGCCCACTTGATTATCCATTTTCTAAAAATGTTTCTTTTTCTTCTTTACTTTTTTTGGTACATTATATCTCACATCATAATGTAGTTCAAAGTGATAGTGATATACATGCACACAGAAGTTGGTGACTTTCCCCCCATCTCCCTCCCCCCTTCCCCATACAGGATATTGAAATTGACATTAGTATTCTCACATATGTACACAATGTCAGTGGAAGTGTTTCCTTCATTAATACTCCTTGTCCCCCCTTCCCCAAAACCACCTCCCTCACTCTACTGGAGTTTCTCCTCCATTATCTAAAGTCCCTCATGTATCCAGATTACTCCATAGTTTCTGCATATGAGAGAAGACATATGACCCTTCATTTTCTGGGACTGGCTAATCTCACTTAGTATAATGTTCTCCAGGTCCATCCATTATTTTCCTGCAAATGACATAATTTTGTTCTTCTTTATTGCTGAGTAGAATTCCATTGTGTGTATATCATATAATTTTGTGACTATTCATCTGTTGATGGATACCTGGGTTGGTTCCATAATTTGGCTGTTATGAATTATGCTGCTATAAACATGGATATGTATGTATTACTATAACATTCTGCTTCCAGTCCCTTTGGAAAGATACCCAGGAGTGGTATAGCCAGATCATATTGTGGATCCATTCCCAGTTTTCTGAGGAATCTACACACTGATCTCCATAGCAACTGCACTAATTTGCAATCCCACCAATAGTGTAGAAGAGTTCCTATTTCCCCACATCCTCACCAGCATTTATTGTTGTTTGTTAGACTTCTTCTAATTAGGGTTAGATGGAATCTGTGTGGTTTTAATTTGCATCGCCCTGATTGCTAATGATGTTGAACCTTTTTTCATATATTTATTGGCCATTTGCATTTCTTCTTTGGTGAAGTGTCTGCTCAGTTCAATTGCCCATTTCTTGATTGGGTTATTTGTTGTTGTTGTTTTTTAGTGTTAAGTCTTTTAAGTACTTTGTGTATTCTAGATATTAGTTCTCTATCAGAGGAACAGCTGGCAAAGATCTTCTCCCATTCTGTAGGCTCTTTCTTTAGACTTTTGATGTTTTCCTTTGATGAGCAGAAACTTTTTAGTTTAATGCTGTACCATTTATTCTTGTTTTAGTTTTCTGAACTTTGGGGGTGTTGTTGAGAAAGTTTCTATCTGTGCCTACATGTTGGAGTGTTGGACTGTTCTTTTTAGCCACAATTATCAGTCATTCATTGAGTTTCTCAAGTGCTTCTCTTCATTGTATTTCAAATAAGTCTGTTTTCCTAGTCACTCTGCATTAAGTATTCAAATAAGTTCCTGGTTTTTGTCTGACAGTGCAAGATCATCATGATTGCACTGATTATGATTTCATTGCTGGAAAATTGATTACATTTCAGAGTCTCATTATTGAACATTTTGTAGAATCATTATAGTTAAATATGACGTGGGGTTGCTGGTAAAAAGTATTCAGAGGATAAATAAAACATGTAAAGATGATAACTAATAAACTTGTAAAATATTTTTTATATCCCTTAACATATAAAGTATTTAAAGATGGTTAAATTAATATTCTTGGCACATGAAAAAAAATCTAATGTTGAGAATTACCACTATAAAGTTTTAGAAATTAGATAGCATGTGATAAGTAAGAGCCTTCTTACTTATATCAACATAGAGGTGCCATAAATATTGATCTTAAAGCTTTAAAATTTTCATCATTGATCTGTTATTACTTTACCATTTTTATTGTTATTATTAGTTAGATACAAGTAAAATGATACTCCATAGAAAATACGGTAGCTATGATCCTGTTCTCCAATTATTGCCAACTCTTCATATTTTGGACACATGGCAGATTTGTACTTTTTAGTCCATTTCTTCAGGTGAGGCAGGGCTTTAAGGCAGGATCTGGCCAGTGAATTTTGAATAAAAGTGTCTTCTGGTCAGATTTCATTGCCAGTGTGAGATTCTTTGGAGCTCATTTTCCCTGTGTCACCATAACTAGCCATATTATAGGAAAAGCAGGAAATAAGCCTATGTTTAAACATCTCTGATTTGGGGATAGTTACTGAAACACAACCAATTAAATTCTGTTTGTAACAAGAAAGTCAGTTCTGGTTTTATGTGGGCCATTTGTTCATCTAATATTTGTTCATCTAATTAATCCTCATAGCAATTTATTCCAAATGATTAGTGAAGTGTTCTGATTTCAAATTATTAAGTCCTCTTACTTGTGACCTCAGTAGGGAAAGGTGGGTTGGTTAATTTGTCCTCCCATTACTTATTCTCCAACAAGTTAATTTCATAACTCATTTTATAATGTAGATTTCATTGCTTTTGTACAATTACTTAAGAATCAAAATGTGTCTTTTGCATAGTAAATATTTCATTTGCAGAGTAAATGTTGATTGAATAAATTAATGAATGCACATATGTTCCTCTATTTTTGAAATAATTTCTTCTCTAAGTGCCACTTATTTTTCACTTTCACTTTATAGTTATCCACAAGTTTGTCAGGATTTCCTCATAAATAAATCTCTTAATGACTCATGTATTCTTGGCATGTATTACTTAAGGGAGCTTATTGTGGCATATCATTCAAGGAAAAATTTGCTTGGACATTATGTTATAGTGTGTAATAACTTAATGTATCTGCATTTTCCTTGGAAGATGAATATAATTAGAATTTATATTAATATATTTGAATTTAAAATACATTTGGAATATCTTACTTTCTAGAGCAAAAGTACTATGAATTATTTTAAACAACCAAGATTTATTTTATCCTTACTAATAATTAGGATTTTATAAAATTACTTTCCTTTCCTTAGAGTGAAAAATCAACATCACATTTATCTAAAAATGAACATTAAGTGAACATAATATATTGTTAAATTGTACTTTTTAGCTGTAAGGTCATTTATAGCAATAAATTATTTTCAATAACTTTTTCTCATTTAGGGGTAAGGGTGATAAAATAATCAATATAATATCCATTTTGAGGTGAAACAGTTGTTTCCAGGAATAAAAAGTCTAAGCTAGCCATTATATCATTTAAGTGACGTTTTTGTAATCCAAGACACTGTGAACGAATGTTGATGTCTTAGGAATTTGAAGGCTGTTAGGGAAGCAAACCTGGAAGGAATAGCAGCCAATCCCCAAAAGGAGGAGCATCCAGACCCTCTGTGCGAGCAGAGCCGAGTTCTTTCTAAGGAGTCAACTGTAAGTCTTCGGGAAAAGACTGTGAGCACAGGCCTCCAGCGTTTGTCCCTCTCATGCTGATTGAAATGAGCAAATGAAAATGAATAAGTACAGGGGAACCCATCTCAGCATGGAGTGATATGCCGCAGACATTTTGTAGGTATAGGGAATAGAGACTGTTTAAAATGAAAATTAGGAGGATAGCTTGCTAACTTCTTAGTGAGAAAGCAGTAGAAAAGTCAGTATGAAGGAAAGAGAGAGTAACCGTTGGCTGAGCACCCACAAGTGTGGAGTAAAATCAAAGGGACCCGAAGGTCAGGCTGGGCTGTGGGCAAAATGAGGGTCTAACAGGGTCTAACAGGGGTTTAACAGGGAACCCATTTCACCCTCGTGGACATAATGTCTTTACTCTTCCCCATCAGAGAGTGTTGAGGTCTTAAAAGACACTTAAAATAAAAAAACAGAAACAGGAAATATTATTTGTCTTCTAAAATGTTTTTTTAAGAATATACAATACCATGAGTTTTAAAAGTTTGGTAAATTTTAGAAAACAGCAGACACTGAGCATTAAGTCAAATATTAATCCAAATATTGATTTAATATACCATACCTTAGTTAGTAATAATCAAAAGAAATTTAGAAATATTTATTAAAAGTAAATTTTATTAATCTTTATGAAATATAAGAGTGAAGTAAGAGCACAGTAAAAAAATCTAAACAAGCCAGGCATGGTATTCCACACCTATAATCCTAGTTCTTGGGAGACCGAGACCAGAGGATCGCAGGTTTGAGGACAGCCTCAGCAAGTAGTAATACTCTCATCAGCCATGCAAGACCCTGTTACAAAATAAAAATAAAATAGGGCTGCGGGTGTAGCTCGGAGGTAGAATGTCCCTGGGCTCAATCCCCAGTACCACACACACTCATACATACATAAGCACACAAAAAAACTGAACAAAATGAAGAATAAAATAATAGTTAACTCTGAGTACATATCTATATTCACTAATCATTCAATATGTGTAAGCATATCTAATCAGTATTCTTTATTATTACCACTATTATTGTTATTTCTACTTTAAAAATAAAGGAATTTAGACATACATAAATCAAGTGACATATCCACTGCTATGTGTTGGTACTTGAATTTAATCCAGTGAGTACTGCCGCAGCCTAAATATGCTCTATGTATGCCTTCAAAATCAATGGTCAATTCAAGCATATATGGTAGGATGATAACTCTAAATGAGCTAACCTCACCTATTGAAAAATTCAGAAAAACAGTAAACTACTAACTAAAAGCAGTGCCAAGAGATTTTAAAGGTTAAGCAAAAATTTATTAATCAAATTAGAATAAAAGAAATCAGAGAAATTGATTTCAGATTTAAATCAAAGCAAAATTAAATGGAATGTTTTCTAGGTCATTTTAATTGCAGTGTCAAATTCCTAAATATGAGCCGGGCGTGGTGGCGCACGCTTGTAATCCCAGTACTTTGGGAGGTGGAGACCGGAGGATCCGGGTTCGCGGCCAGCCTCAGCGCGCATGCGCGTGCGATCAATCTCTCTCTC
>PVJS01018079.1:15235-35448 GCA_004027185.1 Glis glis | reverse complement strand
GAGAGAAGGAAGGAAGGAAGGAAGGAAGGAAGGAAGGAAGGAAGGAAGGAAGGAAGGAAGGAAGGAAGGAAGGAAGGGGTTTAAGAGATGGGACAGAATTAAGCTAGACAGGGGAAAGAAGTGAGCCTCCAAGGCAACTGAGGCTGGAAAGCAGGAGGAAAAATAAATGGCCTGAGGCTGAGGACCAGCTGAATTTTAAGTCTAAGAAAGAAGCTTAGAAAGTGAGAAAGAAGCCGGGCGTGGTGGTGGATGCTTGTAATCCCAGTATTGGGAGGCTGAGCCAGGAGGATCGCAAGTTCGCGGCTAGCCTCAGCTACTTAGTGAAGCTTCCACAACTTAGTGAGACCCTGTTTCAAAATAAAGAATAAAAAATAGGGCTGGGGGTGTAGCCCAGGGGTAGAATGCCCATGGGTTCAATCCCCAGTACCGCAAAAAAAAAAAAAAGTGAGAAAGATTGGAAATTAGAACTGAAACCTCCTGCGACTATTAAGACTGTAAATCAGCAGTTACGCTTATTTATGTAACACAACAGAAAACAGGACATAATGGAAAACCAGACTAAATAGTCTTGGTTTTGTCACTAGCCAACAGTGTTTTTCTCTCCTTCCTAACATATCTTTTTGCCTCCTTCCCATCCATACTTCCATTGCTGATCAGTTCAGTAATAGAAAGATGGCTGGGCACAATGGTGCAGGCCTGTAATCCCAGTATTTGGGAGGCTGAGACAGGAGGATCACAAGTTTGAGGCCAGCCCCATAACTTAGTAAGACCCTGTTTCAAAATAAAAAAATTAGAGGGGCTGGGGATATAGCTCAGTAGTAGAGTGCCCCTGGGTTCAAATGCTAATAATACACACACACACACACACACACACACACACACACACACACACATGCACACAGAGAGAGAGAGAGAGAGAGAGAGAGAGAGAAATAAGGCAAACTGATTAAAAGCCATTCCATAAGGTGAGGACAAATAACAACTCTGTTACTTATGCTTCAATTTTGTAAGGGTGTTTTGCTTGATTTCAAATCAATTTATTTGAAAAACTTTCAGGCATAATAGAAAGGGATAATTTGGGGCAAGGAAATGTGTTTATTCTCCTATTTTAAAGTTATAAGGAAGAAAAAGGAGTATCTGTGGTAACTGAGAACAGACAACATTCCACACAAAAGACACCCACAGCAACTCAGAATGCTACAGGTTGCTAATGTGGGGGAATTATGAAAGCAAAGGGTGGCATGAGGAAGCTGTTACTTTCCTACAACCCTAAAAACACAGGCTCAGATCCATCAACCAGGCCAAGGTAATTCTATTAATAGGATTCTTAAGTCATACTTATTTCCTGTTATATGGGGGGGGGGTGGACCTGCAGCCTAAAAACTTTAAGAAACAGCCTACGGATGACATTTTTTATTATGGGGGATGCTAAAGAAGAATATGCCTTAATGTCTTAAGAGATAAAAATGACAGAGTGATTTTCATTATTACTATTATTTAAACACTTTTACTATAGAGATGCTGAACATCATTTCTTCCTTTCATTCTTCCAGATAACTGAGCCAAAAATTTAGGCCCAAAATCCTTGATTCTCACATCCCACATTTAGGCAATCAGAAAATTAAAAAATATAATAAATCTGACCACTTCTTAATACCTTTACTACTCTGGCTCAAGCCATCTTCATCTCTTACCTGGATATTAAAGAAGTAACCTCCTGACTGTTCACACTTTCTATCCTTTCACTGTCCCTTCTTAACAAAGAATAGGTCTTTTAAATCATATGTCAGAATGCATCGATCCTCTGCTCAAAACCCTCCAATGGTGTCCTGTCTCACTCAGAGTACAAACTAAAGGTCACACCATGGTTCACAAAGGCTCTAAGTGATCTGGCCCCTATTGCCCTTCTGATCTCATTTCCTACTTCTCTTGCCATCTTACCCAGCTCCAGTCATTTAAACCTTCTTGCTGCCCGTTACACCAAACACACTTCCACATCAGTTTACTCTGAATCAAACTTTAAATTTTTTTTTATTTTTTATTGGTGCATTGTAGTTATACCTCATAATGAGATTCAAAGTGATACATTCATTTATGTACAGAACATCTCTTGGTGTGTTTCCTTCCTCCCTCCCCATGCAGGCTAGTGAACATTATTTGGTCTGTTTCCTTCCTCAAGCCTGCTTTTCCCCCATTTCTCCTCCCTCACCCAATCCCCTTCCACTGTTCTACTGGTCTCTCTCCTTATTTTCATGAAGTCCCTTTTCTTTACTATTTTCTCTTTAGCTTCCACATGCAAGAAAAAAAAAACATGTGACCCTTGATTTTCTGAGTCTGGCTGATCTCACATAGCATATGTTCTCTAGTTCCATCCATTTTCCTGCAAATGACATAATTTTTCCCTAGAAATCTGCCCGGATTAAGAAAGTAGTGAATCCATGGAATTACTGTCATAAACAATGTGTATATATGAGATTATACCAACATCATTCTCAGTGCTACATGTGGGGGGGGAGGCAGGGGGGAGGGACACCAAGAGCTGTGTGCATGTATGTTAACACCAAACTGATACTCATTGTGATGTGAGACTACAATGCACCAATAAAAACATAAAAAAAAGAAATCTGCCCGGATTATTTATTTACCTTCTTTACATATCTACTAAGAGTCACTTCATTAGCTAGGCCTTCCTTGACCATCCTGGATATCACATCCCAAACACACTATCATTCTGTAACTCTCTTGTCCTGCTTCATTTTTCTTCATAGCAGTATCAGCACCTAATGTGTTATAGTTTTTTATGTAATTTATTCTCTCTCTCCACTATAATGTAAATACCTAAAATGTTGGAACTTTGTTTCATTCACTGTTATATCTCAGTGCCTAAGATAGTGTCAGAACAGGCACTGGATAAAAATAAGACAGGACTGGGGTATAGCTCAGTGGCAGAGCACTTGCCTAGCATGTGCAAGGCCCTGGGCTTGATGCCCAGCACCACAAAAATAAATACACAAATAAATACAAAATGAATTAATATAATAAGATCTCAGTCTTTCTGAGGATTTACACCAGTACACCTTTAAAATCTATAAATCTTGCAAAGAGACAGAACTAGATAGCTAGTGAAAGTATATAAAAATGTAAGCTAGTCTTCTTAGAAAGATGGAAGATTTGGCAGTAAATGATTACCTACCAAAAGAATAAAGTATATATGACACATTGGCAACCAAGTGAATTCACCTTGAGAGAATATTTAGTACCTACAAATAAACATGTGAAAAACTTTATAATAGACTATATAAGTAAGCACGGAGAGGAAGACTTTTTGGCCAAGATTTGCTATGATTGGCAAACATCCACATTAAACTCAACTTCCCCAACTCCAGATACAAATGGAATTGTGAATTTGGCAAGTCACTGGAGAGAAAGACTGCATTACAATCTGGGTTCACATTAAAGTTACCTCATTCTTCTATACTTAGATCTGACCCAGAGGAAAATTTTTAACAGATTCTATTGGACAAATGCCATACTATAGTCAGTAAAGTTCAAAATTAGCATTTTAGATGCTAACCTAAAGGATTTCTATTTTGTTTCCCTAAAACTAAACTGGACTAAAAATAAAATATGATGAATTGAGTATAAAATGTATTATTTAAAGAAACATTTTGCCAAAGCAAAAGGAAATTATAACACCAGTCCTTCCCTTTTGTTTCTTTTGATTTCATTCATGCAGTGCCTCACTCAGGGCTGAACACATGGTAGCACTCAAGCTGTTAACTGATGAGAGAGAGAGACTGCTCTTCTTTCCTACAAGGTTTATCGAAATTAATGACATACAATATAGATATGTCCACTTCTAACTTCCTAGTTATTAAAAATGCAAAAAATGATGTACTCCAAATTTGTATGTAAATATATTCATCATGTATTTAATAGCTACTATGTCACAAAACATTGTTTTAGATACTGAAGATGCAAGATAAAAGTTGCACATGCCGCTGTCAATAAATTCATAATCTATTAGGCAAGTCATACAGACTATAATAGAGTGATGTCTATGATCTTCGGGTGCATGGGTTACTAAGCTCAGAAGAGGGCTCCCAGGTTTGAACTTGTAGAATAGAGATGGGAGAAAGTGTAGGCACAAACTAACACTGAACAGAGGACAGAGGTAAGAAACCTAAAAGCACCTGCAAATGATAGGATGGCTAATGGAAAGGAGATACCACTCAAATAGGGATGCAGAGCCAAAGGCCTTGTATGACACCGTAAGAAATGTTTTTAAATTGCTTTTTAATAGGGAGGATTTTAAGTAAGGGAGTAAGATGATCTGTGTTTTATTTTAGAATGATTGATCTTATAGTATCATGTGGGTTACTTTGGAAAAGAAAGTGAGATTGGGGACAACGAGATCAGTTAAGGCATCAATATAGAAATCCAGAGGGAAAAAAATATATGAAGTCTGAAATGAGGAAATAAAGATGTAAATGGAAAGGAGACAACATCTGAGAGATATTAAGGAAGTAACAGGGATAGGAATTGGAGAATAATGAAAACCTGAGTTAGCTCAGTGGCAGTGGGGCTGGACAGAGAGGATGGGAGGCAACATCAATAGGACTCCAGGGCTGAGTGAAGTGGAATATTAGACAGATGAAAGATAATCTCCAGATTTTCAACTGAGCCACTGGTTAGAAGATAGTGCCAGTGACCAAGACAGAAAACACAAAGGTAAAAACAAATTTAGAGATACCTGATTTGAAGTGTCTCAACAGTATAGAAAAGGCAATTAATCTAAATAATTAGAAATGAGTCTAGAACTCATGAGAGAAAAGAGCCAGAGGAAAGTCAGGAAACAGAAATATCCTAAAAATCAAAAGAGATAAGAATGCCAAATAGAAGCAAAAGTGCCAACAATTTCGATAGAGTGGTAGGAAAGAAGCACCCAAAGTCTATTCTGGGATAAATGGGAGGAAACTTAAAATGAGGGGCACCTGACCCTATAAAGGTCCATAAGAGAGAGGAGATAAATGATGGGAGGACAGAAGACAAGAAGAGAAGGAGCGTATCCTTCTGTTAAACCAGAAAAGAGAGAAATGAGCCCCCAGAGTTCACGACTGTTATAGCCACTTAACCAGTATTTTTAAATGATGAACATCCTGTCCCTAGGCTATTTCCAGATTATTTTTAATTTTTTTTTTTTTTGGGTACAGGGGGTTGAACCCAGGGGCGTTCTACCTCCGCGCTACACCCCCGGCCCTATTTTTTTAATACTTTATTTTGAAACCAGGTCTCATGAAGTTGTGGAGGGCCTCACTAGGTAGAGAGAGAGAGAGAGAGCGAGAGCGAGAGCGAGAGCTAGAGAGAGAGAGAGAGAGAGAGCTGAGGCTGGCTGCGAACCTGGATCCTCCGGTCTCCGCCTCCCAAAGTACTGGGATTACAAGCGTGCGCCACCACGCCCAGCTATTTTTAATTTTTATTATGCAAAGTTTGTTATATTTATGGGTAATATGGGGTATAACTACTGTTAGAGTTACATCTACTCTATACAGCAATCACTGTTTGCATGGCAATGTACTAAGTGGCTTTACAAAAATTATTTCCTTATTCCTCCAAATCAAAACCTTATGAGGAATTATTTCTCCATTTTATGTACCATAAGAAAACTGAGGCACAGGGAGGTTAATAACTGGACCTTGGATACTCAGAAAATAGAGGACAAAGTTGGAAACTGAACCCAGATAATCTCAATCCAAAGCCCATGTTTTTAAACACCAAACTATGCTGCCTTCTGTACAGCAGATAGAATATTTCTGATTCACTAAGTAACCTTGAAGGCAACATATTTTCTAATAGAAAATATTCCTAATTTTAGAATAGATGTAGGAGAAAATTGAAATTTGCTGATCAGAAACTTTTTGGACTACATTTAATATATTAGGTAAACCTAGAGATTTAACAGTATCATCATTAAAAACATCATCAGTAAGCACAGTCTTGTCATATGTGTAAATACATACATGCAATAGTAGTTCTTAAATGTTATCATGCATCTGAATTATCTTGCAGTTTATTACAATGCAGATTGCTGAACTCCACCCTGAGAGTTTCAGAGTCAATAGACCTGAGACAGGGCCCAAGAATTCACATTTCTAACAAGTTCCCAGAGGCTGCTGATGCTGCCAGTCTACAGACCACACTTCAAGAACTTACAGTAACCCTATTAAGGATTGAGATGAATATAAAAACACCTGGCATATGGTAAGCAGTCAGTAAGTGGTAACTGTAATTATAAATAATAAACATGATGATAACCATTATCATCATCTTCATTATCTGCACAATTTCTTAAACTTTAAATCAAATTTTCCTCAAAGACAATAAAAAACTTACATGACATTTTTAAGATTGAAATAATCTGCCTGCCAGCTCTAACTGCCTCCAGAATCTTTCCTCCATAGAAAAGCTGGAGGAATAGCTCACAAAACAGCTTTTCTAAAATGTACATGTGAATAACAGTCCTTACTTTAAAACACTCTTTTTCCATCATTTATAAAGTGCAAATTTCTCAACATGGCTTGTAGATTTCTTTAATCTATAAGCCATTATCTATTACTCATCTTTCAATAGGCTTTCAGAACACTACCTACTTTTAAATACTTTCCTTATACAACCTTCCCTTTCTAATAAAGCCATACATTCTTTCCATAATTCCAAAGTCCCTCTACAACAATCAGAAACAGAACAAGAATGATATTGGTATCAATATCATTGATATCAACGAGACCATAAGTCAATATCAATATCAAACAAGAGTGATATTGGGAATCAATCATTCCCCAAGGACTTTACATGAATCAACCCCATTTAATCCTAATAAGTACTCAAGATAAGTATTGTAATTACTCTCATTTTACATGTAAGAAAAAAGTGGAATATGAGTGATTAAGTTTACCCAAAGTGATACAATTAGCAAATAGAAGAGACAGGATTCTACCATTGCAATGATATTACATGAACAATTACTAGTTTGTTCAGTACATAAGTATTTTTAGATACTAAATTTTTATAAATACTAATTTAAACCAATCTTCATTTTTACATGTATTTAGCCAATACTTACTGAAGCTCTCTTATATATTATATGCCAGGCACTGTGTTAAGCACTAAAGACAGCCACATAAAAAAGGGAAGACCCAACCAGGTGTGGTGGTGCACGCTTGTAATCCCAATATTTTGGAGGCTGAAGTAGGAGGATCGCAGGTTTGCTGCCAGTCTCAGCAACTTAGTGAGACCCTGTTCAAAATAAAAAAATAAATTAAATAGGGCTGGAGTGTAGCTCAGAAGTAGGATGCCCCTGGGTTCAATCGCCAGTACCACTAAATAAATAAGAAAATAAGTAAATAAATAAATAAATAAATAAATAAATAGATAAATGGGGAAGACCCAGAGCCTGCTCTCTTGAAACATGCAATCTAATGAGGAAGACAGACATTTAAAAAAACCCAGAAATATTTAAATAAGTGCCAAAAACAAAAACTACAAGGTAAACTGAGATTATAATAGGAAGTTCTAACCTGTCTATACTTACTGTATTTTACCTTCAATGTTCTAACATAAGAATATGTCACACAGAATATGACTTAGAATGCCAAGTAACTCCATTTCAAAGTGACACTTTCAAAATCAAATAAAGTATTTAATTATAAGATAAAAGTCGCATGGTTAACATTTAAAACATAGAGTCCAAACGGTGGCGACAATAGCGGCTGCAGCGGTGCCATCTTGCCAAGACCTTACTGGCAGCTACCAGCATTGTGGCTTCCACACGAGACCAACGGAGACACCAGCGACCTATTGTGAATTCAGCAACTGCAGAATAGCAGCAGTGAAGGCGAGCAGCAACTCGCTCCACGCATGACACAGACTCGAACTGCTGCATCAGCAGAAGCAGTGGCGGCGCCCTCTTGGTCACACCGCGCCAGTGGCTACTGGAATTGCTACTTCTGCAGGTCACCAACAAAAAGGCCAGGGACCTGTTGCAAAACCAGGAACTACAGAGCATCATCGACAAAAGCGAGCAGCAGCACGATCCACACTCAGCAGAGTTCCCAGTGCCCGGAGGCCTAACCAGAACCCGTGGCAGCAGCTGAGCCCCCCCACAAAGATTAAGAGCAGCGTTCAACGAGACCGTAAGTCAACGAGCCACCCCAGGGGGAGACCACCCAGCGTGGCCACAGGGTCTCGCGGGGTCTGAGACAGTGCGAATTGCCCCAGCGGAGGTAGGAGTGGGGTATGCTATGGGACATGGTAAACATGTGGATAAGCAAACAGTACCTGGCGACATTTGGGTGGGACAGACTTGCAGCCCTCGGGTCACAGCACCCTTATAGAGTACCAGGGGATTGCCATAGGACATACAGCTGTGGTACCTGGGGGAAATTGGACCAAACCAGCCCTCTCTGCAGAAAACGTGGAGTTCCGTGTTTGCACAGAATCGGGTCAAAGTGACATCCACCACTTCTGTAGGCAAAGAGAGACACAAGCCCCAGGCCCCCTGCTGTTGACACCTGCCATAGGTGTAGACAGAGAGAGACATAGGGACAGCCCAAGTAGAGAACGAAGAGACCACCACTTGCAGTGAGAGGGGCAATAGTGGCACTGGTTGCCTGCACAGGTAGTGAGAGGCACCAGGAAAGTGTCCCAATCACTAAAGGAGACCAAGAATTAGGCCTACAAATGGACAAAATACCAAACAAGTGAGAATAACCATTCAGTAAAGGCTATTCACCTTTAAGGCTCACCTAGTAGCAACTACCTACCTCCAGAATAAGAAACTATAAAGGGAGAGAGATTAGACATAGAAAACCTACAGAGTGAGAGAGAGAGCTGCCAAAAGGAACAAAGGTATAAACATATGAAACCTGCAATCATGGAAAGGAAGAATAGCAAAAAAACAATGAGCTCCCCCGACCCCACAACAACAGAACCCGCCAACACAAAACTGCAAAGATTGCCAGAAGTACAATCCAGTACTTTAATAGTAGAAATGATACAGGATTTCCGAAAAGAATTCAGAGAGAGCCTGAAAGTAATGAAGGATCAAACAAACAAAGTTTCTGACACCCTGAACAGGAATCAAAAACAAGCTCTGAAGGAAGTAAAGGATGCAATAATTGAAATGAAGGCATCAATACAGACCATCAAAAATAGACTAGACCACATGGAAAACAGAATCTCACTCTAAGAAGATGACTTCTCCAAAAATGAACACATAGTATATAATTTAGAAAAAACAATTTGACAGCATGAATTGGACACTGAAGAGATCTCAGCCAGACCTAAAACAGCAAACCAAGAATAATAGGCATAGAAGAGGGAATAGAAGCTGAGACCAAGGCAATCAATAATCTATTCAGAGAAGTAATATTAGAAAATTTTCCAAATATAAACAAAGAGGTCGACACACAAGCACAGGAAACATATAGAACCCCTAATAGACAAGATCAGAGAAGAGGTTCAACACGCCACATAATAATAAAACGGACTAATGTAGGGGACAAGGAGAGAATCTTAAAGGCAGCGAGAGTAAAAGACCAAGTAACATTCAGAGGCAAACCAATAAGAATCACTCCCGACTATCCAAACCAAGTCATGAAAGCCAGGAAGGCCTGGAGTGACATATTCCAAACTCTGGAAGAAAACAACTTCCAGCAAAGATTTATCTACCCAGCAAAGATATCTATCAAATTTGATGGGGAAATAAAAACATTCCATGACAAACAGAAGCTGAAAAACTTTATGTCTTCCAAACCACCATGAGAGAAAATACTCAGAGATTAATTACAAAGAAGAAATAATAAGGAAACACCAGAACCAGAGAAACAGTGATTTCCATGAAACAAACAACTAGACAAAGAAGAAACACTACCTCAAACAGAAATTAAATCTCAAAATGCTAGGAATTAAAACCCATCTCTCAATAATCACACTGAATGTAAATGGCCTCAATTCCCTAATAAAAAGACAAAAGGTGGCAAAATGGATTAAAAATCACAATCCATCTATATGCTGCCTACAAGAAACACACCTTACAAGTAAAGATACACAAAAATTAAAGGTGAAGGGATGGAGCAAGGTAATCCATGCTAATAGAAGTCGAAAACAACCAGGAGTAGCAATTATGATATCAGACAAATTAGACTTCAAACCTAAACTTATCAGAAGAGACAGAGAAGGTCATTTCTTTCTGGTAAAAGGAACAATCCAGCAAGAGGATATAATAATACTCAACATTTATGCCCCAAACATAGGTGCAACCACATTCATAAAAGAAACTCTTTGTGACATTAAATCACACATAGATCCCAATACAATAATATTGGGAGACTTCAACACCCCTCTCATACCACTAGATCCATCCTCAAGACAAAAGGTCAGTAAAGATGTCTCAGACCTAAGGAACACCATAAACCAAACGGACTTAGTAGACACATACAGAATATTCCACCCAACTACAGCTAAATTCACATTTTTCTCAGCTGCTAATGAAAACATACCACATCCTAGGCCACAAAGTGAGTACTAGCAAGTTCAAAGAATGTGACATAATCCCCTGCATTTTTTCAGACCATAATAGAATGAAACTAGAAATCAGCTGTAAGAAAACCAAGAGAAACCTCATAAACACGTGAAGACTGAAGACCACACTGCTGAATGAGGAATGGGCCAGAGAAGATATAAGGGGAGAAATTAAGAAATTCCTAGAAACAAACAAAAACAGAGACACAACATATCAAAATGTCTGGAACACCCTGAAGGCAGTGTTAAGAGGAAAATTCATAGCACTGAGTGCCCACATAAGAAGAACAGAAAATCACCAAATAAATAACCTAATGACACACCTGAAAACCCTTGAAAAACAGGAACAGTTTAACCCCAAAGCCAGTAGAAGACAGGAAATTATTAAAATCAGAGCAGAAATCAAATAAGTACAGAATAAAAAAAATACAAAAAAATCAACAAAACCAAAAGCTGGTTCCTCAAAAAAATAAACAATATAGATAAACCACTAGCCAACCTAACCAAAAGAAAGAGAGAATCAACCCAAATTACTAAAATAAGAAATGAAAAAGGTGATATTACCACCGACAGCATGGAAATCCAGAGGATTATCAGAAACTACTTTGAAAAACTATACTCCAACAAAACGAAAACCTAGAAGAAATTGACAGATTTCTAGACACGTACAACCTTCCTAAGTTGAATCAAGAAGACATAGAAAATTTAAATCGACAAATGGCAATCAAAGAGATTGAAGCAGCAATAAGAAACCTACCATAAAGAAAAGCCCAGGTCTAGATGGTTTCCCAGGTGAATTTTCTAAAACATTTATAGAAGAACTAATCCCAATACTCCTCAATCTATTCTGTGAAATAGAAAGAATCAGGACTCTCCCAAATACATTCTATGAAGCCAACATCACATTAATACCAAAACCAAATAAAGACAGCTCAAGAAAAGAAAACTACAGGCCTATATCATTGATGAACTTAGATGCAGAACTTCTTAACAAAATACTAGCAACGTGCATTCAAAACCACATCACGAAAGTCATACACCATGACCAAGTCGAGTTCAACCCAGGGATGCAAGGCTGGTTCAACATACGAAAAACAATCCATGTAATCCACCACACAAACAGAACTAAAGACAAAAATCACATGATCATTTTAATACATGCTGAAAAAGCATTTGACAAAATCCAACACCCATTCATGATAAGAACACTACAGAGAATCGGAATAGAAGGAACATACCCCAACATTATAAAGGCAATATACAATAGGCCCACAGCCAACATCATACTGAGTGGGGAAAAACTTTGAGAGTTCCACTTAAAAACAGGAACAAGACAAGGATGTCCATTGTCACTGCTCATTTTGAGCCTCTAGCCAGAGCGATAAAGCAAGAGAAGGAAATAAAAGGAGTACAAATAGGAAAAGAGGAACTGAAATTATCTCTATTTGCAGATGACATATTATACTTAGAAGATCCAACAAACTCAACTAAAAGGCTCACTGAACTGATCAACAAATCCAGCAAAGTGTCTGGCCACAACACCAATCTTAAAAAATCAGAAGCTTTTCGGTATGCCAACCATAAATCCACTGAAAAAGAAATCCAGAAGACATCTCCACTCACGATATTCCCCAAAACAATAAATTACTTGGGAATAAACCTAACCAAGGAGATAAAACACCTCTACAAAGAAAACTATAAAACATTGAAAAAAGAAATTGAAGAAGATCTTAGAAGATGGAGGGACCTCCCATGCTGTTGGGTAGGCAGAATAAATATCATCAAAATGGCCATTCTTCCAAAGGTGCTCTACAGATTCAATGCAATACTCATTAAATTACCAATCATTCTTCACTGATATAGAAAAATCTGTCCTTAAATTCATTTGGAACAACAAAAAACCCAGAATAGCCAAAGTAGTTCTCAGTAACAAGAACCATGCAGGAGGCATCACAATACCTGACTTCAAACTATACTACAAAGCCATAGTAATTAAAACAGCATGGTATTGGCACAAAAGCAGACACATAGACCAATGGAGCAGAATAGAAGACTCCGAAACAAACCCACACACCTACAACCATTTGATTTTTGACAAAGGGGCTAAAAAATACCCACTGGGAAAAAAGATAGCCTCTTCAACAAATGGTGCTGGCAAAACTGGCTAACCATATGCAGAAAAATAGAAATAAACCCCACTTTCTCACCTTATACAAGAGTCAATTCAAGATGGATCAAAGGCCTAGAAATCAGACCATTGACCTTGCAGCTACATGAAGAAGGCATAGGCCCAACATTTTGACACATAGGCACAGGTAAAGACTTCCTCAACAAGACCCCAAAGGCACAGGAAAATAAAATGAGGATCAATACGTGTGACTGCATTAAACTGAAGAGCTCTTGTGCAGCAAAGAAAACAATCAAGAACCTCAACAGAGAGCCGACAGAATGGGAGAAGATTTTTGCCAGCTACTCCTCTGATAGAGGACTAATATCTGGAATATACAGAGAACTTAAAAAAATCACCATTAAAAAAAACAAATAATTCAATAAAAAAATGGGCAAGTGAACTAAATACACTTCACAGAAGAAGAAATACAAATGGCCAATAAATGTAGGAAAAAATGTTCAACATCATTAGCAATCAGAGAGATGCAAATCAAAACTACCCTGAGATTTCACCTAACGCCAATTAGAATGGCAATCATTAAAAACACAAACAACAACAAATGCTAGTGAGGATGTGGAGAAGTAGGAACTCTATTACACTGTTGGTGGGATTGCAAATTAGTGCAACCACTTTGGAAAACAGTGTGGAGGATCCTCAGAAGAATGGGAATGAACCTACCATATGACCCAGCAATACCACTTCTAGGCATCTACCCAAAAGAACTGAAACCAAACTACCAGACTAATGCATGTGTATCTATGTTTATAGCTACACAATTCACAATTGCCAAACTGTGGAACCAGCCAAGGTGTCCATCAACAGATGAATGGATCACAAAACTATGGGATATGTACACAATGGAATTTTACGTAGCCATAAAGAAGAACAAAATTATGTCATTTGCAGGGAAATGGAGGGCACTGGAGAACATTATGCTAAGTGAGATTAGTCAGTCACAAAGAGTGAAAAATCGGATGTTCTTCCTAATATGTGGAAGTTAGGGAGAATGGGACTTAGAAGGGACTCCAGACAAAGAAGGAGAAAACTTTAGATGAGCAAGAAGGGGACCTAACTGAGGGAGATGGGAAGGAGGAAGAGGGAAATACACTAATGCACATGATGTGTATAAACAAACTTATCAGAGTCAATCACTATGCTGAGCATGATGGAAAGGAGGGAAGGGGGAGGGAATAAGGTGGGATTTGAGGGAGGGCTAAATGAGCAATGTGTGCATGCATGCTTCTGATACCCTGACACTTATCAAAATGTAGAACTACAATGCACCAATAAATGTAAAAAAAAAAAAAAACACGGCAGCAGCTGGGTGTGGTGGTGTACCAAAAATAAATAAATAGAAAAAAATAAAAAGAAAGAAATCAGTCAAAAAAATTTAAAAATTCAAACAAAAATTTAAAAATTGTCTTCTGTACCAAGTTCTACTCCCTATGTGGACCACCATCATGACTCCCAGGCATGTGAGTGTTCTTCAAAGTAATCCTATATTTAAAGCCAGTTTTTGTTTAGATTAACATTTGAAATTACTATCTCTATATTGCTATTACTTTACTCATCAAACTTAAGTATTAACTATTCATATTCTATTATAAAGGTGAGGATTTTAATTCTTCTTTCTCTCTTGCCACTTCACACACAGATGTATTTTGAGATGTTTGTTAAGGTGGTATTCCGTATTTTTGGTACCATGACCTTGTAAACATTTGCTTCTCAGTGCTGAGCAATGAACTTGAATAGCATCCCAAACTCCTCCTCTCTTATTTAATGACTGCATCATTGGCTTATTGTATGAACATTTGGCTAAAACCTTCTGACATCTTAAATAAATTCTGTAAAATGCCTCTCAATAAATTATTTCATCCACTTCAAACCAGCAATATAAAAAAAGATTTAAAACATATTTAAATTTAAAGCAACATTTAAATTCTTCAGCTCTTGGGAGGCTGAGACAGGAGGATCGCAGGATCAAAATGTGCAGTAACTTCGATCATGTTTCAAAAATAAAAAGGCAAAGAGGTATACCTCAGCAGTAGAACACCCCTGGGTTCAATCTCCAGTACCATTTAAAAAAAAAATCTTCAACTTTTTTTGCCCTTGGCAAATGTAGTTATCTGAAACAGAATGTAAGAAATATAAACTATCCACTAATAAAATGGCACTTGAAAATGTCCTTGCAATAACGGTCAAGATAAAGATAAAATAATAAGCCAAGTTTCCAAAAATATTTCCATTTTGGAAAATATTAACTTTCTATGGTTAAAGGGGAATTAGATTCATGACTTTGTACAATGCATTTGTAAGATTAAAAATTTTTTTTCATAGTAAGTTTAACAGGGAAAACCAGTATTTTTTTTAAGGGGAAAAATACCTTAAAGTCCAAATACTGATCTAACAAAAAGACATGAAAGGTAAAAATCAAGTATGAACCAAGTCTGGATTCCCATATCTTCAGTTTCTATTTATCAAACAGAAAAATCTTTCCAACTTTCTCCTTTCCTGTATAAGACCAAAACTATGCGATATTCTGTTTGTATTACAATTACACTAATTCAATGCAGGTCACTTACTTTTTACTGAGTCCAGATGACATTCAGTAAACTAAACATGGGCCAATTAGTTTAAAAAAAAAAGGAAGAAAAGAAAAGAAAAAAGGAAGAAAGAAGTGTGTTCTGATTGCCTTTGGGTAGGTCACACAGTGGCTACAGAGCATCACAGCCTGAACTTCATTTTGGCTAACACCAACCATACGGCCAACATTAGGACTAGTATTTTTTATTTCTTTCAGATTTCTCACATTTGTTGGAAATTCTAATTTAAATATATTTTCTGGTAAAAATCAGGGCAGCACTCCTTTATAATACTGGCTAATTTCTTCCTTTAACTCAAATTATTTTTTACAGTTCCTAAGAGAATCTGCATATTGTTTTAAAAAGTATAAAGATTCCTTTGAAACCAGTTATTTTTTACTTATCACAGGTACAAATGAACAAATGAAACTGATGATTTAGCTGACACAAACACACAAAAAAGATGACCAAAAGCTATTAAGTTTCAACATCAATATTTGTATTCTCAAATCAACCTGATACACCATGTAATTAGGCATATGGTGAACTGGGTAGTAGGAAAAAATATTCATAAATAAAAGCAATACTACTTTTAATGCTTTATCAGCAGTTGGCACTCAACATTTTCTTATAGTCTACCATGTAAAATTATTTGGTTTACTATTCCTTTTAAACTCTGCTCATGAATATGCTTTTTGTCCAAAAATAAGTAGCTTTAAAAAATTGTAACATAAATTAAAATAACATAAAATCATAATTTAAAATCATATTATACTTATACAAATATATATATTAATTCTTCACTAAATTTATGTATTTTAATTGCTGATATTTTAAGTTAAATCCTACTCATTCACCATTATTACAAAAAGAGAAATCTCTAAATGTTTCAATTAGCCTTATTTTAAAATTTTGTTATTTTTAGTCTGATATTTTTAAATTTCTCTAAATTTAACTGAAGAATATTATGTTCCTGCAAGTATCCATGAATACAAAGATACAGTAATGGAGATGGAAATTATTTACTCTGAAAATCCTGACTGCATGACTGTTAAATCACTTACATACGGTCAAATGATCTACAAGGAAGCAGGGAGGTCCTGAAATTGTGTACTCATATCCATTTTCAACTACTGCACAGGTGACACAACCAATCAAGTCATTACTGAAACAGAATGGGAATAGAAGGCACTTAGTGAATAAAGGTGACTTCTTTAGACAAAATGAAAAACTAGACTATTGCCATCTCATTAAAAAGTAGCCAGTAGCTGTAGATTATTTTCTACCCTCTATGATGTTCATTAATGTGAGTCTTACTTTGGACCTTATATATGTTATCTTCAATAAATAGAATAAATTAGAAAAATATCAAATGCCCTGATCGTAAGCTTTCTTTAACAGAGTGGCTCTCCTCTGCAAAGGTTAGCAAGTGATTAAGAGGAAGGAGCAGCAACACCATGCTACCATAGAACTATGAAAGACTGCGAGGACTTAGCCTGCCCCAAGAGAAGAGCTCATCCAGGTTCCTGGTGCTTTGGTGGCAGAGGAAGCATGTGTAGCCATGTGTGGGTTACTGCAGTGGTGGCCACCCTGTATAACTGAAGATGATCAAGAAGTCCATCCTACTTGAACTATAAAAGCCTAAGGAAGGAAGTATTCTGAACTGAACTATGATGAAAAGGAATTTACATGGTGGAATTTACATCATGGAACATATCTCTATAGCTCCTATATCTTTTTTTTTTTTACAACAAAGTATACTATGGGAAACTTCCTCAACATAAGTACTTTCCATTTTAAAGAAATGCAATTTTAAGTGACTTGGAGTATACTTATTAATACAAACTAGACCAACAATGTCTACTGAATCACTTTGTTTCAATAAATAAGTCAAATTTATATTAGCCACAAAAGGTACAATATATTTATGTACAACTCAAAAATAACATAACCTTTCACACAGAATTCACTGTCAACCAAAACTCCTAAATGCTTTTTATATATGCTGCTGTTAATCCATCTTGGGCCAGGCCTGACTTCCCTACCTATCCTCTTTCACCGGGAGTAAGGGTGGGCAGGTATTCAAACCTAATATATGTTTAATTTTATCTTCTTGAATTCAAACTATTCCTGCAAGATATTTCTTGATTCCGACTATTCTGCCACTTAGTAAGGTCTACTTACTTCTTTATATCTGCAAGTTAAAAAAAAAAAACACATGACTTTATCTTACCAAGTCATTTACAAAAGATGTTCAACTTCTAAGAAAAATTAGAAACTCAATAGCATATTTCATGTATCTACTTACAACAGCTGAGGGAGAGACTGCATAAAGGAATAGATTATAAACTAAGCTATGGAAACCAGTCATATGCTGACACTGAGGCAGGAGAACAGTGGTAGAAACAGGTAGTAGCACAGGGATCTCTTATTGATATTCATATTAAGAAGATAGTGAGATGATCAAGAGGTAAAAGGTGGAAGACAAAAACACCAGCCAAGAGAGAGGCAGCAGTGAAGTTAGGGGTAAGAATAGTGTTTCTGAATAGAAAACAAGAATGTATGTATTAGTCAAAACACATCAAACTATCAGGCTCGACATTTAACACTTAATGAATTAACCCTAAAATTAATATGCTTAAGTCCTAATCCCCAACGCGATGGTATTAAGAGTGGAAGTGATTCCTCTCTCCACTATGTGAAGTCACAAGAAGATGGCTATCCACAAATGGGAAAGCGACTCTTCACCAGACCTGGGGTCTATGAGCACCCTAATCTAGGATTCCCAGCCTCCAGAACTGAGAAGGAAATGTCTGTTGTTTAAGCCATACAAGTCTATGGCACTTTATTATAGCAGGCCAAACTGACCAGGATAAATGTATTAAACTATATCAAATAGCCAAAAGAGTTGAACATGGAGCACAGGGGGTGGGGGTGGGGAGCAGGGGAAATGTCAGTTTCACTCAAATATTTATAGGAGAGTTCTCACTGTAAAATCATTAAATCAATAAGCACTATTCGCCAAAACTGGGAAATAATGTTACAATTAAAGGATGGCTGTATAAAAAACCTTACTTAAAGTAATTATATCTTTAGAAAAGAGCAAACAAAGCCATGTGTGGCAGTGCAAGCCTATAATCCCAGTACTTGGGAGGCTGAGACAGGAGGATTGCAGTTTCAAGGCCAGCCTCAGCAACTTACTGAGGCCCTCAGCAACTTAGTAAGACCTTGTTTTAAAATAAAAAATAAATAGGGCTGAGGGTGTAGCTCAGAGGTAGAAAGCTCCGGATTCAGGAAGGAAGGAAGGGGAGGGGAGGGGAGATTAAATTTAAAATTAAAAATAGATAAAATAAATGGGCTTATAGTCTGAAACAATACTATATATTATGGGAAAAAATTACTGTTAATAACATCTATGCATAAAGTTGTGAAACATGCAACAGTTCTATTTGTAGAAACAGTATTCTAAATATCACAATACAAATATTAATCCTCCTGAAATAGACGGGGTTTCAAAATGCAAGTGAAATTTGTTCCTCCTTTGTTGAAAATAATATGTAATTGTGAATGCTTTATTCTAACAGGATTATTTAGCCCTCAGTAACACAATTTTCATAATGCTTATTATTTTCAAGCAGGTATATGACTGTTAATGTTTTGGGAAATTTTTACTGTAGTTTTCTTCATTTGATTCTCAAATAGAGAGTTCTGCTGCTACATAAGTATATAGAAGTTCATTATGATTCTATAACCATGTTTGATCTGAGATTGCTGATATTTTTAATACCTTTTTAAGTATTTTTCCACATTAACATGGTTTCCTGGGTCCAAACCCCAGCACCATCAAGAAAAATAAGGCATTAAAACATAGTGAGACTCCGTTTCAAAATAAAAAATAAAATAGGGCTGAGTGTGTAGCTCGGAAGCAGAATTTCCCTGGGTTCAATCCTCAGTACCATAAACAAACAAACAAACAAACAAACTCTACCTAATAAATTCCTATATAAACTTAGTTATAAATACTATCAAGTTTCAAATTTATTCTCAAAAAAGTATGTGCTCAAATACTGAAATTTAACTATAAAATGTATTTTTTATCTTGTTGAAAAAATATGAAAAAGGGTAATTAAACTATTTACCAGTCTTAAATATTTAAAAGCAATACTATATATTTAGTCTTATAACTTTCCAAATACACTTCCTAATTTCCTTTATTTGCCATTTTAACTTTGTAGTTTACAATTCACAAATTTCCCAGTACTATATCTTCCCATGGGAGGATTTCCCCAACAAGTGGCTATAAACACAGCATGTTTAAGGATTACTTAATCATAGGTTGATTATTGAAATTATAAAATATTTAGGTCTTTTATTTCCATTTTTCTCTCCTGCTAAATGACTTTTAACTATTTCTGTATTTACTAAGTTAAAGATCTGAATCAGCTGGATGTGGTGGCACATGCCTGTAATCCCAGTACTTGGGAGGCTGAGACAGGAGGATCGCAGGTTTGAGGGCAGACTCAGCAAGTAGTAAGACTCTCATCAACCCAGTGAGACCCTGTTTCAAAATAAAAATAAAATAGGGCTGGGGGTGTAGCTTGGAGGTAAAATGCCCCTGGGTTCAATCCCCAGTACAAAAAAAAAGAATCAAGCCGGGTATGGTGGCACACGCTTGTAATCCCAGTACTTTGGGAGGCAGAGACCGGAGGATCCGGGTTTGCGGACAGCCTCAGCTCTCTCTCTCTCCCTGTCTCTCTCTTTCTCTCTCTCTCTACTTAGTGAGGCCCTCCGCAACTTCGTGAGACCTGGTTTCAAAATAAAGTATAAAAAATAGGGCCGGGGGTGTAGCGTGGAGGTAGAACGCCCCTGGGTTCAATCCC
>PVJS01018079.1:0-15135 GCA_004027185.1 Glis glis | reverse complement strand
GAAATCAGACCCAATCTAACACCAAGAAAACATTCTTTATTAAGGCTTCTATCTTTGGTATATAAGATTTATTCATTAAAGAAATGTTAGGTCAATTGAACAATTTATCTCTCAGATTTATTCAACTGAAGAATTCGTCCCTGCATATTTGTACTAAAACATACTAAAACCAAAAGTCGAAATATTGTATTAGTTAACAGTAAAAGAAAATTGAAACCATTATTTTCAAACCAATCATACCACATAAATTTGGCCAACGATGAGTCCAATATATCACAACAAACTCCTCTCGAGGTCTTGCTTTGTTTTTCATTTGTTCCAATAGGATTCCATGTTTTTAGATGCAAGCCAAGAGATGACATGAAACTGAAGTTGGAATCATTACTATTAACCTGAGCATGTTGGAAACCATTACTGTTAACCAGCCAATGAACTGGAGTGAATGAAGAACCAGGCTGAACTAAGCATTGCAAAATAGGCAGTAAAACTTGGGCAGAAGAGTTGCCAAACACTTCCAGATAACCAGCAGCTGGATGATGGGTAGTATCTATGATATATGAACCCATATCTCCCTCTCCAGAGAATGGCCATAATACTACTTGATTTTGTGGCTTAAACAGGACTTGTCACTTTACAAGTAATGACCTGGACCACCAAGATATATCAGATGCAGTTCAAAGTAATGCTTGCATACTTTGCAACAGAAATTGTAGATATTGACCATAGTATGTACTGAAATTCCAGTAGCGGCAGTAGCCATGGTTAACAAATTAGACTGCTTCAAGAAGTCAATGACTGATAGTTTTGAAGCACTGACAATAAGAGGATGCAGTATATCTCGAATAAACTATCCATTGGGTGAAGTGAAATGAAAATTTCCTCAAAAATAAAACTACTAAAAGAATAAAATTTAAATATGACCCATAATAGGGCTTGGTAACAATTGAGTAATTTGACCTACAGGAACAAACTGTTCAATTGATCGAATATCTTTTTTCTAGTGTTTAACATATATTAGTGAATGAATGAAGTGAAAAATTTCTACCCTCATGGAGCTTACAGTAGTGGCACCAATTTATTATCTCTGTGTTGTGCTTCACACAACAGCACAAAGATGAAAACAATGTACTTTCCTTAAAGACTATTTAATATAATTATGACAACAAAAAGTCCTCAATGCAACTTATATAATATTAAAATATGCATATGTAAATCATAACAAAAGCATATACAAAGTGTCATGGGAGTACAGAGGATGACGTCTTTGTGCAGATGTTACTGAGTTCACCATCACAAGCACTACAGTTCTCTCTGCCAGCATCAATCATACATAGGCCTTCCACCTTGAGAACAGCAATGTTCAGGGTGGTAATAAAGCTTCTCTGTAACTCCATGATACCCAGGTCAGATGTTAATCAAGGTGCTACCTTAGCTGACTTTCACGATGTGCATCCCCTTAGCATCTTCAAGGGTAAATGGAGAAGGAGGAACAATTCAAATAACTCCATTTTGCCACTTGTTAGTAGCCAAGACAAAGATACTCTCAGGATGACAATTCAATTAACTCCTATAGAATGTCTAGGTTTACTGAGAGCTTTAGTAACCCCTACCATCCTAATCTCTTATTCATATGAAAACATTAGATACCATTTATTAAATGCCTCAAGCAGGAGAGGACTGTGTACACCTTTACATAACATTATGGCTAAGGCTTATATCTCTTCCAGGTATTTTTATACCTTAGTTTTATAGATAAGAAAACAGCATCCAAGAGATTCTGTGATTTTCTGTACAGTTTTTGAGCTGGAACATAAAGCAAATCTGTCTGAACATGAAATCAGAGATCCTTTCATTATACCTCATAACCTCCTATACCCTCCCACAGTCTGTTCCCTCTAACCCAAGTGGTCTTACTCCAAATATCCACATGGTGCACCTTCATGTCCTTCAAGCTTTATTTTAAAGCCTTGCTCCATCTTAGCAAGGCCTCTCCTGGCTAGTGTATTTAAAAATGCAACCAGACCTTCATATTCCCTACACACATTTTCCAAATACTACTCACGTCTAATTGCATATTTTATATATTCATTTCATTTATTATCTAATACAACTGAAACATAAATGTCATGAAGGCAAGAATTTTTCTTTTAATCAGTGCTATATCTTCTGCCCACAAAACAGTACCTGGCACTCAATAAATATTTGTCAACTGAATAAATGAACTTCATCATTTGAAAACAATAAAGGAATTGAGTGACTTCATCACTGCTGAAGCATACAATTAAATAATTTTTTTATTATTCAAGACATACTAAACTTGTCCTTCTTATAAAATGCTTACCTTCTTATCCTAGTCAATAATCTTGTTTTCATTCTTTCTTTAGAAATTTAACATTAAAAGAAATCAGGTTTTATAAGTCAAAGTTTGAATGAAATCCAACTTGTATATACAGCTATTGGCTCTCAATCACATAAAGTGTTATTAATAACCATATAATTATTTTCTTTGGTGCAGTATGGCATCCCTCATATTAAATGAGCATTAACATACATTATATATTGCATGCATTTGTTTAATATCTCTACATTTTTAGAAAAGTTTTTGGGAAAAAAAACTGAGTTCCTTGTATTGCATAGAGACATTTTATAACCAAATATTCTATTTAAATATAATTTATTTTATTTAAAAATATTTACATGCCAGGCACAGTGTAATCCCAGTACTTGGGAGGCCGAAACTGGAGGATCACAGGTTTGAGGCTAACCTCTGCAACTTAGCAAGAGCCTCAGAAACTTAGTGAAGCCCTGTTTCAAAATAAAAAAATAAAAAGGGCTAGTGGTGTAACTTGGAGGTAGAACACCCCTAGGTTCAATCTCCAGAATCAAAAAGAAAAAAAAATTCACATGAATAAAGTTTAGGTCCCAAATACAACAGAAGTTATAATGCCACATTACACTTAGGCTTTAAACTACCAGTGTCCTTTATGTTATTTAAAAATCTTTTTTCTCAAAAAATAACTTTTCTCATAAGTGAAGGCATATGACTCCCCCAGTTAAATAACATTTTATTATTTCAATTAAATAATTAACTGATACCAGCATCTTTTAATACCATCCCTACACATTTAGAAGAAGTAAATAACCTAGAGATCAAAATACACAGTAAAACCATGGGAACAGCAGTTTTTCATTGCCAGCTCTCTCTATGTAAACACTGAATGCAATTCATGGAAGTATGGCTCCACATATTAAGATGAGGAATATGTCTGTTTACATGTGTCTCTTTCCTGCTCTACATTACACTGGAACCTGTGTGAGCCTCTGTGGTTAAGATTTACTGCATGTTCATATTAAAGTCCCATTTCCAACATTTAAACATATAGCCACAAAGACCAATTACCAAAGTTATTAGTACAACCCTTGCTGTACCAAAGATTTGGGAGTTCATAAAGTTGGAATTGATTGTTTATAGACAATTACAGGTATTGAAATGATTTAAAACACTTCAATTTTTGCTTTGCTCTGTTGAGCCAGACTCATTTAAACAACAGAACCAGATGCAGAGATTTAAATATCAACTTCTAATCAAAAGTCAGCACCAGTGTCTCAGCAGGGTGGCCATCCTCTGGCTTGTTAGAGTCTTTAAAGGTGCAGGACTCTGGAAGCATAGTGACATTGGGTTCGCAATATTTTTAGAATAAATGTCTTGCAAATATATGTGCAAATCTGACTTTAACTTAAAGCAACATGTAAGGTCTAAGGAAACAATTGCACATCTCAGATACTGTGGAGTAAATAAGTTTGTTAAGTACATAGAGCTGTGACAGGTTAAATGGTACACATATTTTGAAGTGTTTTCTTGCTAAATACTATATTATATATTAAACTGTAGCAGAAGTGAATAATGAATCTATGAGGAAAAAAAATCAAATGAATATATGCAGTACTCACATAATGTCATACCCATAAACTGTGAGCTACATTATAACAGAATATGTCTGATTTATCCATCTTTGAATTCCCAGTGCTTAAATACAGAGTTGATCTTCAATAAATACTGACTGAGTAAGTAGGTAAGTATAACATAAGAATAGCTATGCTGTGAGATTTCTATTTTTTAAAAAAAAACTGTTTCACTACTTTTTAATGTGAACTTGAAGAAAAATAAAATGCACCTTTCTGACAAAGTTGAAATCTAACCTAAACTCCTAAGAATCAATACTAAATGGTAGGTGTGAAAAATAAAAAGTCAGTCAGCTGGACATCAGTATACTCTGCTATTATTAAACTCTTCCGTGCTATAACTCTCCAAATACTAGCACTGAAATGAACGCCCCCTTGGCTATCTGCCTTTCCTATTCCTTCTGGTGACCATTCATAAACAAAGAAAAAAATCAAGGAGTTCTTGATCAAAAATGATAGCTATAAGACTTCTGTCCCATTTCAGAATCCCCTTGAAGCCAGATAAGTGCTTGTGATTCTTCTTTAAACACAGTAACTTAACTTTCCTAGGATGACTTCTTTCTGCAGCTCCTAACTAGCCTGGCTCCCACTGTCATGTCCGTTCTATAAATCCTAGTGTCCGGTCTGCTTCAAATCTTCAAATAGTGAAGTGCAATCTACCTTTTGAATAACCCGTCACCTCTAGCGCTAGTACAATAGCACTGAGGGCAGCAATCTCTGCTATCACCACACTTTGCTTGGCCTCAACTCTGAGAGCTGAAAGACTTAACTGGAAAAGGAAAGATCAGTGCTCCACCACCTGTGTACAACCTAACCATGCCAATCTTCTCCTTCCCCCATGCATCTGTGAAATCTCAGCTCTACAACACTAACCCATTTCCCAGACACAGCATGGAGGGAAAGGGTGAAAGGTCTCTTTGAAAAATGTAAAAAATTACCTACAGCTAATCCTGTTCATTCTTGCCTTCCTACCCCACGTTCCACCCCTATAAGCTGTGCCTTCTACAGTCTTCTCCCACTCTTAAAGTCAACCTGAAATTTCAGAAATGTTCATTCCAAAAACATCCATCTAGAATTTTATAACAAGAAAATGGAGCCACCACTTCCTAAAGAATACTCAACTGGGTAGTCTGGTCTAGAAACAGCTGTACTAAATGAAGGCAAATAAAAGTCGAATTAAATGTATTTCTTAATAACTGTGCTTATCCTTTAATGAGAGAGAATTAAATGGAGTCAATATCATTGACAACAATCAATAAAAATTTAAAAATATTAAGCAACACAGAACACAACTTTTGAATGCAAACAATCTTAATAGATACATAAAATGGGGGATAGACCTTAACATTCTACCTCCAATTTCCTCCTACAGATCATACAAGTTACCTGGCAAATAGCTTATTCCAGTAAGTACCACATCAGAACACTAAAAAAAAAAAAAAAAAAAAAGGACCAGCTTTCTTGTTTTTCCAACAGACACAGTCTCCAAAATTTCAATGTCGGCCCATGCCATTTCATTGACAAGTAATTCCGAAGAATTAACTCTTGGAGTTTCCCAAGAAGTTAAATTGGAAAAGTTTCTCTTTTCCCTTAAGCTCCCATATCCTGCCCAGAAGCACCTGGAATGTTAGGAATTCCAACAATATTCTAACTTGGCACTACTTCCATCAACAACAATAATAGTATCCTCCCCCCTTCATCTTTAGCATTAGTCCAAATAGTAACCATCCATTAATACTAGAAGGAAAAAAATCCCAATTTTTACTGAGTAAATTAAGCTATTCCTTCCTAAAATGTAGAATCCTATTTCAAGAATTGAACTTGAAGAAAAATAAAATGTACTTTGCCAGGTGGAAGGAGAAAGCCTCTCCATTGTTAATGATGACTTTCCTTGTTCTCAACCTCTCTAGATAAGAATCCCTGTTACCTTATTTTCCTAAGGACTTCACTTTCTCCACTGGCTTTAGTTTTACTTGACCTAATTCCCACAAGACACCTATTTTCCCTTTTCTATACTTGCTGTAATAGCCCAATACAATTATCTACACAGGGCAAGTTTTACGTAAAAGAGAGGACTTGTAGATGAGAGGCTTGTAGATGTGATTTAATTGGTACAGAAAGATCCCAACTCTAACATATACAAACACTACACATATATGCACACCTGCTAGAGACTAAAATTAGAGGTACATTTCTTTGTGTTAATCTTCCTCCTCCTTCTCCTCCTCCTCCTCTTCCTCCTTCTCTTCTTCTTGTTCTTCTTGTGTTTGTCTGGGGGGAGGGGGGTACTAGGGCCTGAACCAGGGGCATTCTACCTCTGAGCTACACTCCCAGCCTATTTTATTTTTATTTGAAAACAGGGTCTTGCTAAGTTATTGAGAGCCTCCCTAAATTGCTGAGGCTGGCCTCAAACCTGCAATCCTCCTGTCTCAGTCTCACAAGTACTGGTATTACAGGTGTGTGTCACCATGCCCAGCTCCTGCTTCTTTTCGAAGTTCTCATCCACCCTTCCTTATTCCATTTCTCTCTCTCTCTCTCTCTCTCTCTCTCTCTCTCTCTCATAATTCTCTCCAACTAACTTATTTTTTTTATACTACACATCAATCTGGCAGGAAATTCTGTTGGTTCTAATTTCAAAATATAATCAAAATCTGATCAGGTCTTATCATTTCTGCTACTACCAACCTAACATACACCACCATCATTTCTCACTTGGACTACTGCAATAGTCACCCACTGGTCTCTTTGCTTTTTATCTTTGTCCATCCCCACCACAATCTATTCTCAACAAAACCAGAATAATCTTTTCAAAATATAAAGCAGATTGCCAGACATGGTAGCACAGGCTGTAATCCCAGTATTTAGGAGGCTGAGACAGGCCAGCCTCAGCAGGTTAGACCTGTTTCAAAATTTTAAAAAATTATTTAAAAAGGGCTGGGGTGTACCATGGAGATAAAATGCCCCTAGGATCAATCCCCAGTACCCAGTACTTATCACTCTGCTGCTCAATACCTGTAAGGGTCTATAAAACTCTACTACTGATCTGACCTACCTCCACCATCACCTCCCTTACTTCCCTTACTTCTTCAATCACCTCCTCCTCTCTCTAAATCACTCTGTTCCCTTCTGCTCCCCAACACACAGGGTTTTCTTTGCAAGGGCAATTCCTTCTGCCTAGAATGATCTCCCCAGACATAGGAGAGACTCCATACAAAGGAGGAGAAACCTTAGTGGAGTGAAGGAGGGGATCTAACTGAGGGGGATGGGAAGGGGGAGGGAGACTTGAAGAGAAAAACACCTCAATGGACATGATGTACATACACAAACTTACCAAAGCCAATCACTGTGCTGAGCACTGGAAGGGGGGAATGGGGAGGATCTGGGGGAGGGCTCAATGTGTACTGTGCGCACATATGCCTCTATCACCCTGAATTTCAACAAGATGTATGATTACTATGCACCAATAAAAAAAAAGATCTCCCCAGGTTTATGCATTGTTTGTTCCCATAATGTCTTAAACTCTTCCCTCAAATAGCACTTTTTCAATGAGGCGCTGACTACCATATTTAAAATTGTAAATTTATCCACCCAAATTCTATCCTTTTTACCCTGCTCTATTTTTTTTCCTCATGTCCAAAGCACCAGTCACTTTCTTAGTATACTACATAAACTACTTATATTTGTTGTTAATTGTCTATTGCTCCCCCCTCCCTGCTGGAATGTAATCTTTGATATATCCCAAGTGCCTAGAACTGTACCTAGCATAGAATAAACACCAAATGAAAATTTTTTAATACATGAAAATACACTTGGGCATATTTAAATATAATGAATATATATATATAGCCTTTTATTTATTATTTATTATTTATTTATTTATTGGTGCATTGTAATCATGCATCTTGATGGGTTTCAGGCTGGTAGAAGCATACATGCACATATCGGTCAATTAGCCCTCCCCCAATTCCCACCCCCATTCCTTACCCTTCCCTCCTTCTCGTGCTCAGCATAGTAGTTGACTTTGTTAAGTTTGTATATGTACATCCTGTGCATTAGGTTGTTTCCCTCTTCCCCCCTCCCATCTCCCTCAGTTACGTCATCTTCTTTACTCATCTGAGGTTTTCTCCATCTTTGGAGTCCCTCCTATGCCCTATTCTCCCTAGCTTCCACATACTAGGGAGGGCATCCGACTTTTCACTTTTTGTGACTGACTAATCTCACTTAGCATAATGTTCTCTAATTCCATCCATTTCCCTGCAAATGATGTAATTTTGTTCTTATTTATGGCTGCATAAAATTCCATTATGTATATATCCCATAGTTTTGTAATCCACTCATCTGTTGATGGAGATCTTGACTGGTTCCAAAGTTTGGCAATGGTGAATTGTGTAGCTACAAACATAAATATACACGCATTAGTCTGGCAGTTGGGTTTCCATTCTTTTGGGTAGATGCCTAGAAGTGGTATTGCTGGGTCAAATGTTAGGTTCATTCCCACTCTTCTGAGGATCCTCCACATTGTTTTCCAAAGTGGTTTCACTAATTTGCAATCCCACCAACAGTGTATTAGAGTTCCTACTTCTCCACATCCTCGCTAGCATTTGTTATTGTTGGTGTTTTTAATGATTGACATTCTAATTGGGGTTAGGTAAAATCTCAGGGTAGTTTTGATTTGCATCTTTCTGATTGCTAATGATGTTGAACATTTTTTCATACATTTATTGGCCATTTGTATTTTTTCTTTTGTGAAGTGTCTATTTAGTTCACTTGCCCATTTTTTGATTGGGTTGTTTGTGTTTTTAGTGGTGAGTTTCTTGAGTTCTCTGTATATTCTAGATATTAGTCCTCTATCAGAGGAGTAGATGGCAAAAATCTTCTCCCATTCTGTCAGCTCTCTGTTGAGGTTCTTGATAGTTTCCTTTGTTGCACAGAAGCTCTTCAGTTTAATGTAATCCCACATATTGATCCTCATTTTAATTTCTTGTGCCTTTGGGGTCTTGTTGAGGAAGTTTTTGCCTGTGCCTATGTGTTGAAGAGTTGGACTATGCCCTCTTCAAGTAGCTGCAAGGTCTCTGGTCTAATTTCCAGGTCTTTGATCCATCTTGAATTTACTCTTGTGCAGGGTGAGAAAGTGGGGTTTATTTCCATTTTTCTGCATGTGCTTAACAGTTTTGCCAGCATCATTTGTTGAAGAGGCTATCTTTTTTAATGAATATATATTTAAATATATACATATTTATTTATATATACATATATACATATCCTAATGTCATTTTCTAATGCCTCCTATTAAATTGTTGATAACACTTAATAAACTGTGGCCAACATATTTTTCCTGATACAGTTCTAGATCTTTTAATGTGTGTCCCATAAACTCAGTGTGTATCAATAGGTCTTCTTTTTTCCTCATGGTCTTTTATTACTGCAGTGTTAGCATTCTACTTGGGTACTGTTCAAACATGAGCCTGTAAGGATTGAGTGATTGAGTCTTTTCCCCTCTCTCCTATTTTCCCACTCTGTCTTTCCCCTACCTTTCTCCAAAACTCCAGGTGACTAATATTGACAACCTGGCATGTATTACTCCATAGCTTGCTCACTATCCTCATGTAACTACATACTAACATATGTAACAGGTTTGCAGGTTTTGTTTTGTTTCATGGGGGACAAGGTTGTCTTCACATACAGTACTACTCTGCATTTTAGTTTTCTCACTTCATAGTAGGCAGGGAAATCCATTCACATCAGCTGGCAGAAACAGAACATTCTTTTTTAATGGCTGCATAATGTTACATAGCTGAAATGTACCAAATGTATTCAACAAAAAACTATTTCTAGTTTTTCACCACTACTAATAAAATTGCAAAGAGATCCTTACATAACAAATATATATATATCCATACATATCGATACTTTTATATGTATGAGATAGATTATCAGAACTAAAACTGTCAAACTACTTTCTAAAAAAGGGGGGCAGTAAACTTGACATTTCTATCACTAATGCCTATTTCTATAATTTCCCACCAACACTGAGTGCTGTAACTCTTTTTCACTTTGGATAGAAAATTACTTCTCATTGTTAGTTTAGTCTGCATTTCCCAAGTATTTCCTATTTATTATTTGGCTGTATGGATTTGCTCTTCTATTAACTATCTACTTATAGTTATTTTTATACTAGATTGATTTTTCTATTTGTAAAATTTTACATTTTCAATATCAACCATTTATCTGTCATTTGAGGTATAAATATTTTTTGTCCGACCTACTATTAAGTATATTTATAGGATGCCATAAAAAGTCATAAAAAATATGTGATTAGATCTATCTTTTCTTTTATAGCTTCTGTATTTCCTGTGTTGGGTAGAAACTTCTCAATTTCTAAATCATACATATAGTCCAGAATTTCTATATTTTCATTTGTTTAAGCCTTTAGTAAATCTAGAATTTATTTAGGTATTATAAGAGCCTAAAGATTCCACTCTTTTTCCCTTATTCATATGTATTTTAATTTTTTTCATGGTTATGTTGCCCAGGAGTTGTCTGGGTGGCATTACAGTTTAAAACCAGTAGATCTGACCCTCTTCAAATCCATTGCACTTTTTCAAGTATCTGACCTGATCTAGTTGCCACATTGTTAAATCAGTATTGACACTGTCCCAGACAGCTAGTAAGTTTAATTCAGAGTCTGTCCTTTGCATTGGAGATGACCAGCATTTCAACAGTGTGTATTCCTGGACGTGTAGATCCTGCTGTATCTTCCTTGTCTGCATCAAAAGACTCCAGAAGAATATGAACACATTTCATATCCCACTTGTAGAGCAAAGTTTCAAGTGACCAGTCAGCACTTCTAACCTGGTATGTAGACAACAATTGTACCTTGGAGTTCTTCTGCATCAAAAAGTATACTGTAGTTAGAATGTCTTCAAAGTCTTCTGGTTCAAAGAACACACCAGATGCAAGAATAATATCTTGTGGTGGAAAGGCCAGAAGATCCCGAGATACACAGCCCCATGTCAGTCCTACGACATGCATCTGAGATAGGTTATTTATACGGCAGCTTTGCCTGCAGACTTCTACACAGTGAGGCAGTTCTAGGCTGTCTGACAGAATTACTTCATCATCACATTTTGCAGCCAAAATTCCTGGAAGGCTCATGCTAGCTCCAATCTCTAACACAGCTTTGCCCGGCAGAGATCTTCTATGAAACCATAGATACTGGGCCAGAATCACAGCCCAGGGCCAAACATGCATTCCATATTGGAGATGCAGGACCTGCGGGACGCGGACCTCCAGGACTGTCCCCTGGGCCCCCAGGCCGGGCTCCCCCAAGAAGCAAAAGCGCTGGGCCCGGGCCACATGGCCTAGACCGCCGTGCTTGCCCATGAGGCTGTCGGCCGGCAGGGGGTTGGCAGGAGGTGGCGGAGGGCGTGGGCGCAGGGCCGCCAGGCTGCTTGCCGGGCCGGGAACCTCCTGGCACTAAGTGGGCTTCAGCAAGCCTGGCTCAGGAGCCCTCGTGGCCGCTGGGGGAGCGGGAGAAAGCTGAAGCAGGCCGCGCATACCACCAGGAGGCCCTACTTGGGAGGCTGAGACAGGAGGATACAGGTTCACGGCCAGCCTCAGCTATTTAATGAGAGCCTCAGCTACTTAGTGAGACCCTGTTTCAAAATAAAGAATAAAAATAGGGCTGGGGGTGTAGCTCACAGGTAGAATGTCCCTGGGTTCAATCCCCAGTACCACACACAAAAAAAGAAAAGCTATTAAATTTTATAGTACTTTTTCAGCATCTATTGATAAAATTTTCTAATTATTTTCTAATCCATGTAATTCTCCTCCTTTGGATGAACCCTATATGCACTGTTCCTTTAATTCTTGCAGAGTTAAATATTTTTGGAACAGGGTATTAATCCATATGTTCTTTGTACTTCAAGAATTCTTATTTAGCCTATTTCCAGTCACTCTATCATTGTCCACGTGATTTGGCAATATATATCAAAAGGTCTACTACTTATAACTACTTCCTCTTCTCTTCATAACCTTCTAAGGCATCTGTTCTGATTTGTTTGTTGTTTGGTTAGAGTTATCTTCAAGTATTTTCCTTAAATAAGGTAAATGAGAAACATTCCGTCAATCTTTGAATATCTAAAAATATTTTTCACTCTGAGAGGCAAATGAAGTATTGGTTGAGTCACTTACTCATTCATTTATTTAAGGAAAATTTATTCTGTGCAATATGCCCCACTCTAGATATTGGGGATAATCATGAAGAAAACAGTGTTCTTCCTTTAGAGAACAGGTATTCCAGTTGAGAGAGAAAGGCAGTAAGCACACTGGAAAAAGTAAGGCAGGGAAAGGTGAATGATAGTAGAGTCGAATAGTGCTGTTTTATATAAATAGTAGTCAGGAAAGACTTCCCTCATAATGAAGATGACAGTAATTAACCCATAGATAGTGTTTTAAGTGCCAGGTACTATACTAAATATTGGGTATACATTAAATAATTCAACCTTAAACCACCTTATTAAGTTAGTTACTATTAAAGTAAAAATATTACAATGGAGAAAATAAGTAACCAGGAGGTTGAACTGCCCAAGGTAAAACAGTAAATTAATAGCAGAGCCAAGCTATCCAGCTCTCAGCTGTTATTCCTTATTACTTTTCTGATAATATGGCATTTTAGCAAACAATAAAAGAAAATGGGGACAAGAGGGACCCATAGGATATGAAAGAAGAAAATTCCTGGTAAATGGGATAGCCACTACAACAAATGTTTATGAACATACTTTATAAACTTAATGAAGAAAACCAATATATAAGTGCATTAAAATATTTATATTATATCCATAGATTCAGTTTTAGAATATATGGCTGACACAACAATTCTTCACATCTAGAGAAAAATGTTTAAGTTATATCATCCTATTAGTCAAGAATTGAACAAATAATGTACTCAGGATTAAAATGCTTAAAAATAAAAATGTATTAGCCAGGCGTGGTGGCGCACACCTGTAATCCCAGTACTTAGGAGACTGAGACAGGAGGATTGCAAGTTCAAGGACAGCCTCAGCAATGTATCGAGACTCTCAGAACCTAGCAAGGACCTGTTTCAAAACAAAACAAAACAAAAGGGCCGGGGATGTAGCTGCAGGTAGAATGCCCCTGGTTTCAATCCCCAGTACCACAATAACAATAATAATATTATTATTGTTAAATTAATAAAAAGTATTGAAAGTCTCTTAATGTGATTTTTAAAAATTTACTAAAAACTAAACATTAGAATTATACAAAATGAAGAAACAGTAAAGATAGAAATAAAACTAGGATATCTGTATAGCACCCCTTTGGGTACTATTCATTACCAATATTGTACTAGATCCTTTACACATGATCTCATTTAATTCTTAAAGTCACATAACAGAAAAAAGGGAAAAAATAAAAATATGAATTTTTAAAACAGCAAGTTGTATAACTTAATTATATACAACTTTTATATGTCACTATATGTCACTATCACTATGAACTACATTATGATGTGAGAATATAACGTACCAATAAAATATAAAAAACTCAATAAACCTATTAAAAACATAAATTTGTACTGCTGGCATCATCACAAACATTTTATCCAATAACATCAACTTACTATATGATATAAGACATCAATAAAGTTACAGGATATAGGGAAATTTTAAAAAAGGTGATTCCCTATATAAGCTGGATTGGGTAGAGAAAAGAAAATGAGCTTTGGAGCCAAATATGCTTGGTTCAGGTCAGGCAGAGTAGCCCAGAAAGCAACTGAAAAGGGAGTATTGCCAACATCAGTGTCTGCAGGCTCCCTCTTGTGAGAACCCCAATGGATGCACTAGTGATGAAGTTGCTCAGCAACAACAGCGAGCTAATCAATCTTAAAATATCTGGTCAAACAGCTCTATTCCTAGTTCTGGAAGACCAAAAGGCACCCATCCCAAACTATGTCTAAAGTTAAAAACCCCATTCTCTTGTCTTTTTCTCAGTAAGTACTATCTTCACTTTCTGCTAATTATCTCACTCTTTCCCCTATTGACTCTTTTTTTTCTGATTCTTCCCTACTCCCTCTCCTCTTTTTTCCATTACCTTAAACTAGCACCCACTTTTGAATTTTCTTCCCTCTCATCACCGATGTTTGGTTTCAAGAGCATTCATACCTACTTTCCTTGCCTCCGAATAAATTTCAATCTCAAAGGCCATATTTCTTTTTCCAATAATAGTAATTTAAAGAAAACATATTCAGCATGTCAAAGAGTAAAAAATGGATAAAATACACGGAGCCATGTATGTTAAAACACTATGTGGCTTTAAAAAATATGCCCTAAATACAACAGTACATTAAAATTTCTTTCATACAAATGTTCATTTTTTCAAAATACGAGTAAGATATAATTTATTTAATATATTTAACAGCTAATCTAAGAGAATTAGTGTTGGAAAGAAACTCAGTTATTGCTTTAGGGTCCTTCAGCACTACATTTCTTTTCCAGTCTTAATAACATCTCACATATATAAATGATTCACAAAAGACAATCAAGTCATCTACAGTTTACTATCATGGGAATCAGAAACCTGTCATCATACAGTGCTTTTAATTCTTATTATATTACTAAAATTTTATCAGGAACAGATGTCAGCAGCACAATTTTGATGGAATTACTTAACTTTTCTTCCACTTTCATAACAAATTAAGCATTTCTCAGTTGAAAAGTAATATTGTCACAAGCTTAGAGGCAGCATTAGGTGCTATAATTTAAAACAGTGCACAATAAACTTTGTACACTATTGGAAGAAAATTTGTTGGCCTCATAATTGATAATTATTTAACTGGCAAAGTTCCAGCTTCCTTTTTTAACAAATAAATAATATTTTATTTTAAAATATCATTGAGCATACACATTTCTTTAGCTTTTTTCCAGGGGACATTGCACCTAAGTTTCAAAACACACAAAATAGATCCCCTTTACTAAATGGTTTTCATTTTGGGGTTACAAAAGTCAATGTTTGGCTGGGCGTGGTGGCGCACACTTATAATCCCAGTACTTTGGGAGGCGGAGACCGGAGGATCCGGGTTCGCGGCCAGCCTCAGCTCTCTCTCTTTCTCTCTCTCTCTCTCTCCCTCTCTCTCTCTCTCTCTCTCTCTCTCTC
>PVJS01018078.1:0-35351 GCA_004027185.1 Glis glis | reverse complement strand
GTGAGGCCCTCCGCAACTTCGTGAGACCCGGTTTCAAAATAAAGTATAAAAAATAGGGCCAGGGGTGTAGCGCGTTCAATCCCTGTTACCGCAAAAAAAAAAAAAAAGATAATATGACACCACCTCCATTGAAAGCAGTTCTTCAGGTTGCTTTCATTGGACAGTGATCCCTTCCTCATCTATTCACCTGGTCCTTTTGATCCCATCAGAGTATGAACAAAGTGACTAGATTAGGATGAACACTTCCAACAGTATATATTTATTCTGAAAGATTTGGATTATTCATCAATTATTTATGTTTGTGCACCTTTTCTATGTGTATGTAGTATAAATGCATATAAAATAAATATATATATAAACAGACACACAATTCATACTGAAATTAAAAGAACATGAACATAAAAAATAAAATTCTATAGAAAAGCAATACTAGTTTATTTTGAACTATTCTTTCTCAGCATTTTGGACCACTTTTCAGTATGCCTTGTGTAAGAGTGATGTCTTCATTTCTCTGAATCCATAGATTTCATTATCAACATAGAATTTATTGTACATATTTATATGTAAGTTCTCAGGCACACATTTTCTCTTCTTAAAAATGTATAAGCTCCTAAAGACAGGTTCCTAAAGAACCTGTAATTTCCCTTCAGTTATGAGAATAGTATTATGCACAATATATATCAATGTATTGATTAATGAAAATTGTTAGATATATGAATAAGGTAGCCTTTATTTATTGCCACAAATAAATCTCAGATTGCATGCTCTACTTATATATTCCTTAATTATTTGACTACAATTGATAACCCATTGAATAACCATGAAGAAGAAATGGATGTATTTACACAAGCTAGTATTAAAGATAAGACTGTCAAAGTTTATCTTTGAAGAACAAGAAGAGCAAGACCTCATGATGTGATTAGAATAAGCTTTTGGGGCAGCCTGGGGTGGTGGCACACACCTGTAATCCCAGTACTTGGTAGGCTGAAACAAGAGGATTTCAGGTTTGAGGATATCCTCAGAAACATAGCAAGACCCTATTTCAAAATTAAAATACATAGAAATAGGGTTGGGGGTATAGCTCAGAAGTAGAATGCCCCTGGGTTCAATCCCCAGAACCACAAAAAAATAAGCTTTTAAGTACCAAATTGGGTAGAAACCAAAGTGTGAAAGCATGCCTAAGGCCCTGCCTATGCTGTGTCTTTAATCTAAATCTGTGGCAGTCTCCCTTTCTTGCTAACTATTGGTCTTCACCTTCTTCTCGGCATAGTAGGCCACTTTATTATTTTTCTTTGTTTTTCCTTGATAAATGATTCTATTTCCCCCAACTTGGTCCACAGAAAGGCCAACATTAAACATTCATTTGCTTAAACTAACAGAGTGTGATCAGCTGATTCCCAAGGGAGGAGCCAAAGCCAAATAAGTCTAAAATGGCATCATTTATGCACACAATCAATTCATTATCTTTTTCATAAAGTTCACATATGCACACATCAATCATCGTGGCCTGGCACTGGGCAGGAAGTTCTTACCTAAGCAAGTTCCCCTCTACAATATATCTTTAGTGTTTAATGGACTTTGCAGCTTAGATTTTATTGTGTGCTCACTCATCTGTTGTTTTATGAGCCAGTCTGTGTCTTTGTGATGAACTGATTAAGCAACTGGTTTTGAAGTTAAATTCATAGGCAAGCCAACACTCTACCAGATCTAGCTAAGTACTCTGGCCTGTTACAATTTTGTCTCTTCTCTAGTAGGTCAGTATTGGGGGTGAGGGAAGCCTTCAGAAGAATGTAAGACTGTTTTTGATTCATAAAGAGTTGACAAAATCCGGATTATGTCTGAAAAAAGAGAAAATTTAGGGAAATTCTGATGGCCATTTTCACATATATGAAGAGTTATCTATGATAAAGTAAAAAATAAAATAAAATCACTATTCACTGTTCTGGAGAACAGACAATAGTCCCATGGAAAAGAACAAGGATCAAGGTAAGGAAAAACTTTCTCAGCACTGAACAGTGAACCAAATGAATTGAGATGAAATTGAGATATTAGTCAATGGAATGATTCCAGAAGAACCTGGGTGAGTATCTGTCATGAGTATTAAAGGAGATCATACATCTGCTATTGAGATTAGACCAGATGACCTTCCAGTATGAATTCATGATATTAAGTACTGGCATTCACAGTCTTACCATTTTTACCAGCTAACCTGGTGAAAAATCAGTTTTGCTGTTTTCCTCTTAATTTCTTCCCTTCATCATTTTGCCCTTTTTAATTATAACTGTTAGCATATATTAATTGTACAAATGAATGTGTCTCACTCTGTCATTTCCATACATGTATATATAGTGGGTCTCTTTCTGTCATTCCTCTTTCCTATTAGTCCTTCTTTTACTTTCAAGTCATCTTCCTTCTTTTTTCTCTTCTTGTTAGTTTCTATATGTGAGAGAAATCATATGATACTCATATTTCTGTGTCTGACTTATTTCACATAACATGTTGTTCTCCAATTTCATCTATTTCTCTGCAAATTACATGATTTCATCCTCCTTTATGACTGAATAATACACAATTGTATGTGTGTATACATATATGTTTATATACATATATATAATATTTTCCTTATTCATCTGTTGATCCTTTGAATATATATCCAGGAGTTGTGTAGTTGGATCATAGGTAGTTCTATTTTCAGAAATTATTTTTTGCAGGTGTGGTCATTACCAATTAATCCTAAAACACATGTCCATAACTTTAAAGCCTACCTACAGAAGACTATAGAATCTCTTCAAAGCCTTGTAAAACAAATGCATTGGCTACACAAAATCCATTATTTTCTGAATTTAATCTAATTTGGGCTTTATTGAATATTTAAAATAGTTTTTTTTTCTTATAAAGTTTTTTTTTTATATTTGTAAGTTGCAATTAGGTCACACCTTATCCTTTATTTCTCTATATTAAATTGGAACTCCCTTTTTAGCACTGCTTTATGCCAGCTCCTTAAAGATTTATGCTGCTTTCTGCTCAATTCTTACTCCAAACTATTTCTATATAAAATTGGGATGATTTCTTTACATGTTAAGCCCTGCTAAGATTGATGTGTATCATCATCTTTATTTGAAGTTGAGGAAGAAGTTAAAGAGGAATTAGGCCTGTCATCATTAATAGACCCTGAATCATGGTTGAGATTAGAAATCAGGAGCTCATACCACAAATAATAGTGAAAAGAACAGCAACTTCATCACTCACCAGTCACATAATAGGTTGCCCTCCAATATCATCTTTATTTTATGGCACTATATTTCTTACCTCTGGGGATCTTTGTGACATGGATGGAATAATCAGCTGGGCTGTGATGGATGAAATCATGTTGATTGCCCATTTTCCTAGACTGAAGACTCTTTGAATGTTAAACTATAATTTTAAGGCAGCTGTTGACCCCACCCTTTGGGTTCATGCTCTTATACAATCTCCTTTTGAATGTGGATACAACCTGTGATTTTTTTTTAACCAGGAGAGTATGTCTGAAATGATGGGATGTCATATGCATGATGATGTTATATGGCATATACCCTACCTTGCTAGCTCACTTGCTCTTTCTCTCCCACTAACCTAAGGAAGCAAGCTGCTATGCTATCAGATGCCTATGGAGAAGACTTCATGGCAGAAAGTTGAGGAGTTGAGGATGGCCTCTAGGTGACATAAAGAAGAATCTAGGACTCTCAGTCATTTAACCACAAGGAAATGAACTCCGCCAACAGCTGAATGAGCTTAAAGGGGGATATTTTTCCCCAGTTGATCCTCCATATGAAAATACAGCCTGATAAAAGATTCATTGATTGCAACTTGGTGAAAACTAAGCAGAAAATCCATGAATGCCCAGGGTTCTGACCCACAGAGACTGTGATAGAATAAGTATACATTGTATCAACTATAATTATGGTTAGATATAGAATGTCCCTTGAAGAGCTCTTGTATTAATGTTCAAAGTTGATGTAATCAAACAATGAGGGCTATAATCTCATAAGGTCGGTGGATTAATCCATTGTAATGGATTCCCTGGGTGGCAACCTAGGCCAATATGGTGTGGCTAGAGAAGATGGGCTCCTTAGGTGTGGTCTGAGGTACTGTGTTTATCTGTTTGCATCCCCTTGCTGGCTGGCTTCCAGCCTCCATGATGTGAGAGCAGAGTCTTGTTCTCTCCCTCTCTCTGCTTCCCGTCACCATGCCCAGAGATCCCCAGACCCAGGCCTCACGTGGACTGAAACAGAAATCTCCAAAAAGACTGTGAACAAGTAAATGTTCTTTCCTCTAAGTTGTATGGTCAGTTGTTTTGGGTTGTAGCAGTGAGGGTGTTGACCAAGATAGCTATCAAATTCGTGGCAGTTTTCACATGGTGTAGAAAGCTTATATACCCTCTTTCTATATAAGAAAAATAAAGCTGTTGACCACAATGAAGATCCTTTCCTGATAAACTCAATAAAGTAACCATAATTCAGAGCTGTGATGCTGTTAGTAAGGAGGTTTTAATTTTTGTATCTTCATATAAGAAGAAATAAAACACAATGCAGCTTAATGATAGCTTCTACAGACTTAAAGATTTTTCTTCTCTTTTTTCATACACTTCGGGAAGATAATCTGTGCAGCTAGAGATATAGCAATGGTACAAAGGTGATGACAAAATTTCCAACATTGTAAAGGAGCTGTGACTTTATTACAAGTCTTAAAGAAACTTTTAGTTTCCTACCATGCATATTGGCCTACCTTTCAGATGGCTGTTTTTAAAAAAAGAGATTGAAAACAAGAAGCAGTGGAAAAAACTAGAATGAAAGAAAAAAGGAAGGGGGGAAAGTAAGAAGAAAGGAACTTAGGAAGAAAAACAATAAAGAAGGAAGGGAAGGAGGAAGGAAAGGAAAAATCAAGGAAAGAAGGAGAAGAAAGGACAGACTAATGGCAATAATTCTTTTAGGAATACATAAAATATGGGCTGGGGGTATGGCTCAGTGGTAGAGTGCTTGCCTATCATGTGCAAGGTCCTATATTCAATCCCCGGAACCATAAAAATAAAAATACAATAAAATGCAAATACAATTATTTTTAAAACACTATGACCAAGTGGTTACAGTGATTTCATGTGAGTATGGAATGGTTTGCATAAAAGAAATGTAAAATTGAAGCAGGACATGATTGCCCATACCTGTAATCCCAGTAGTTGGGAGGCTCAGACAGGAGGACTGCAGGTTCAACAACAGCCTCAGCAACATAGCAAGACTCTCAGCAACCTAGAGAGACCCTGTTTAAAAAAAATGGGTTGGGGGTGTAGCTCAGATGTAGAATTTCCCTGGATTCAATATCCAGTACCACACACACACATAAAAAAGTAAAATTGAAATAGAATTGCTTTTTCATGTGTTAGATATTATCACACACTTAAATTATAATGAACTTTTAAAAATTACCTACCAAAAATGAATGAGGATTATCCTTGCAGAGATTTGACCACATGTTTACAACTTCTGGATCCTCCTCTCATTCCAGCTTATCATACACTGCTTATCAAGGTTGTGTTATCAGCTGTCCACTTTGAAAAATGTCCTCCTTGTTTTATAACTCTGACTATCCCCAAGACTGGTAACTACAATCTTTATTAATGAGCCATGATTAACTCTTTGTATAGAAAATAAAAAGGAAGGACTCTTCCATAAGCTCTGGCATACTGTACCAGGCCAGGTCTTCAAGTCCTACAGGGGTACACTTGGCCACAACTTAGGAGGTGATTTTTCAGGTACAGAAGCATGGAGTCACTGATTCATAGCTATCAGTCTTGCTTATATTCCATGGAAGGCTTGGACCCTGGGGTTTCCTTTAGATACATTTGGAATCCCACATGCTTATCTTAGATAATCCGTGCTTTCTATTTTGGTTTTCTATGTGCATTATTCACCCTTGAGAATGACATGGTTCCTCTATTTTCTAACTCTTAAACATTCACCAGCAGGAAATCTTTCCTTGAATTAAATATCCTTCCTTGATGTGCCATTGCATTAGTCTAGAATTCCACCAGATTCAAATGTCTTATTTACTCAAACTAATCTCCCACTTAGAATGCCCCACTTTTCTCATTTAATTCATGGCATATAGACAACTGACTAAGGCATGCATCATTTGAAGCTCAAAAATATGGGCAAACATTTTCCCTCTGTCAAGGTTTAGCCAGATCTTTCCTCTTCTGTTTTTTCTTTCACTACCTTGATGTCTCAATTCTCCCCCTCATAGTTTTTAGTCTGCCACTTCCGAGATGCGAGGCTCCCCAGTACTTCTCAAATACCACAATAAATGTATTGTTATACTTCTATATAGGTGTGGTCTGTGGATAGCTATTCATCTTAAAGACAGAAATAAGGTTTTAGTTATTTTAATTTTTATAGTTGGTAATACAGTATTTTGTACACAATTAATATTTAATACATCTCCTATTAAATGAGTAAATACTTTGATGAAACAAGTTAATCACCAGTTAATCAGTGAAAATCCAGTTTAAAACCAGTGGAAATAATAAACAGTTCAAAGGAGCTTACTTGTTTTCTACTATGATTACATGGAAAGGCATTATTGCAAGCACTCAAAGTTTCCCATGCTAAAAGTGGAAAATGTCTCACTAAGTAATGGCAGAGAAGAGAATATTGTAAGAAAATAGGACCAGGTCCCTAGGAGGCCAATAAGGTAATGTTGCTTCAGCCTCATGATTCAGTGTTTGCCAGGGAGATCATTTGAGTAACAAATGCAAGAGAACAGCTGCAAGTTTGCATGGGGTGGAGGTAAATTTAGGTGTGAAAGAAAGTTAATTGCCTTAGTGTGTGCCAAACTTTTCAGGTGCTAACAAGATCTTTCTCAGAGATCCTGGGGAAACTGGAAGGGGATCCCAGAATGCACTTGAACTCAGCTATTAACTCACATCCTAAAATCAGTCATGATAAAAAAGCATAAAACAATTTTTCTTAAAAAAGACCTTGACTAAGGTTGAGGACAAGAAGAAAGGTTTATCTGTGAAATGTCAACCTATATAGACAAAATAAACTTCATTTAGCTTGGTTTCATGGCGCAGGCCTGTAATCCCAGTACTTGGGAGGCAGAAACAGATGGATCACAGGTTCAAGGCCAGCACAGGCTAAATTAGTGAGACCCTGTTTCAAAATAACTAATAAAATAGGGTTGAGGATATATCTCAGAGGTAGAATACCCCTGAGTTGAATCCCTAGTACCACAAAAATAATTAAAAAAATAAACTTCAAAGCCGGGCGTGATGGCGCACTCTTGTAATCCCAGTACTTTGGGAGGCGGAGACCGGAGAATCCAGGTTCGCGGCCAGCCTCAGCTCTCTCTCTCTCTCTCTCTCTCTCTCTCTCTCTCTACCTAGTGAGGCCCTCCGCAACTTCGTGAGACCCGGTTTCAAAATAAAGTATAAAAAAAATAGGGCCAGGGGTGTGGCACGGAGGTAGAACGCCCCTGGGTTCAATCCCTGGTACCGCAAAACATAAATAAATAAATAAATAAATAAACTTCATTTAATCAATTCATTTTTAACTCTTTCAAGGAAAATAAAATTGAGTCCAATTTTGACCTAAGTTGTTCCTTAGGACAATGTTAAGAGTTTTGAAAATCTCTGCTCATGTCTAGAGAGCAATGGTCATAATTTTCACAATAGTTTGGGGAAGATGGTTCTAATTACAGAAATAAAGTAAAAGTTTTTTGAGTTCTTCATTGTGATGTGACCTTGAAGGCAAAATATAAATTTGTGTGTGTGTGTGTGTGTGTGTGTGTGTGTATGTGTGTGTGTGTGTGTGTAAGAGTAAAGTTTATGGATGAGAATTAGATTTAAAGGTTCCCAGAGCTTAATTCCATACGTTTAACAGTTAGTCAACTATTTCCTTCTAGTGCTCTGAGATGATACAGAGAAAAGTCAAAGGAGTGAAGAAATCCACTAGTTTTTAATTCTATTAGACATCCAATTCAGTGCCATGGGAAAATGCATTCATTTTAAATGTTATGAAGTTATTTTGACAGCATTTTCCACTTGTTCTTATTGGTCATTTGATAGTGGTCCTATCCACATGGGCCATCCCTGCCTACATCAAGATAATTTGATGATGTGGAATACCAAATGATAGAATAGAGAGATACTCATCTCTATGTTCTTAAAACAATCACCATAGCGCCGGGCATGGTGGCACATGCTTGTAATCCCAGTACTTTGGGAGGTGGAGACCGGAGGATCCGGGTTCACGGCCAGCCTCAGCTCTCTCTCTCTTTTTCTCTTCCTGTCTCTCTCTCTCTCTACTTAGTGAGGCCCTCCGCAACTTCATGAGACCCGGTTTCAAAATAAAGTATAAAAAATAGGGCTGGGGGTGTAGTGCGGAGGTAGAACGCCCCTGGGTTCAATCCCTGGTACCGCAAAAAAAAAAAAAACCAATCACCAGTCTTCTATCTTTCCTGGTTATATGATTGGATAAGTTTCAAGCAATAATGCAGATAGGGTTACACTTTAATTTGTCTCCTATACAAATAATCCACCATCATTTACATCTATTATTTGCTTTCAACCAATTCACAGATTTTCATGCAGGGGGAAAGGGCAACTATAATTCTGAAATTCTAAAAAGCTAAACTTGACCCTGAACTTCTGCTGTACAAAGTCTAAAAATGGGTATAACACTCTCAAATATTTTTTCTAAAATTTTTCACTCTCCATATCTAATTGCCAAATTTCTTTTTCTACTTTTGGCCAAAAGTCATTCATGGAAAGAGTTTTACAAGATTCTGCCAGTCGTTATTGTTTCAGTGTACTTATAATTCATGTCCAGTGTTAGAGCTCCCTGTAATTTCCTGTACCTCTCTGCTATTTCCATGTGGAGCTTTCCACTTCACAGATGCGGAGCTCAGGCAGTGCCCCTTCTTTCTAGACATGTATACTCATCCCTTCTCTCTCCTCCATGGTTTTCCTTTTTCCTAGGACTGACGTTGCCCAAAGACACATTTTCCTTTAGTCTTGCTTTATTGTGACATGTGAATTCAAGTACATAAACAAAACAATGTTCAGATTATGAGTTTTTAGGAAGAGAGACTTGGGAAACAATAATAACAAATACATAGAAGGGTAAACATTTAATTTCTAAAGCACATATAATCATATCTACTCTTTATTTCCTGCCAGCTGTGTTGAGATGGGCCTCTGTCATAGGATATAATTCCTTAGGGAGGTTATTAAATTCCCTATCTCCTGAGTTACCTTTGAGACAGGTAATGTGAGCCCCTTGTTTTTGAGGGTCCCACTTCCTCAGTTCTAGTTTTAATAATGCATTCAGAGATGCCCCCTTTGTTTCCAATGATGAATTATATTGGTTGAAAACCTCCAATATCTATGTAGCCTCTGCCTCAAATTGGAGTATTCACTTCTGAGCATTTCTTGTTTCCTCTCTGAACAGTATGCTAGTGAAGAGGAAGGATCAGGTAACCTTTCTGTTTACATTTTCTATATTTTGTAATTTGTCATTATCTTTTGCCTAACAAATTTGCTATATATCTACTCAATAATGCAATTTGGATGTACACATTTTGCACAAAGATATGACATGATATTCTGGTTTTCTTTTCTACCCTGTAGAAACACTTTGTCCTAAGGTACAATATGGTACATTATGGTACATGACTGATAATAGTAACAGTATCATAACAGTATTGGTAACAGTAGAACTCAAAAAAAGCTTTCTGTGAGATGTATATGTGATGTATATGTGGTCACTACAGTGGTATAGCTAAGAGAGAAGAGATGTTTATAATGGTTAATAGATCACCATGGGGAGTTTGAGTATTTTTTTAGGGGGTACTGGGGATTGAACCCAGGGACATTCTACCCCTGATCTATACCCCAGATCTATTTTTATTCTTTTTTTTTATTTTGTAACAGGGTCTCACTAAGTTGTGGAGGACCTAAGTAGCTGGGGCTGGCTGCGAACCTGTGATCCTCCTGTCTCAGCCTCCCAATTACTGAGATTACAAGCGTGTGCCACCATGCTAGGCCAAGGTTTGTTTTTTGTACTCAGAAAGTTTCAGGATACCAAAAATAGACCACAGATACATACTAACCTATGTCTTAGTGAAATAGTTTATGCCATTGGGTTGCTCACTAAGTACTGGGAATAAATTCTATGTACTAAGTTTAGCTCATGGTGGGTACTCAATATGCTTCTTGATAGAGAAAAACTAAGATGTTTTGGGAAGACATTATATATACATATATAAGTAAAAATATTTTATATATATACACATATATAAGTAAAAATGTTTTATAATATTTTATTTTTATAAAGATATGTATATATTAGTACATATACATATACATTATATATGTATAATCTTAGGCCATATGTTAATCCCCAAGGTGCTGATGAAAGAATGATAAAGTAATGTTCAGAAAAACAAAAATGGGGTTAATTAGGGAAGGCCTGTTATACCCAAATCCATTTCTTCTATGGAGTCAATTTCCTACTCTTTTCTCACCGGAGATGAAGAACAGCTGGCTCCTGTCCTCCATTTAATAGATCATCATATTTCAAACACAATTCTCAGAGCACCCTTTAGTCTCCTCTTTGCCAAGCTAAACAACACCACTTTCTTAAACTTTTCCTGCGGGATCTATTTACCCTTGAATAATAGAGAGCACACTTGAAGAATATTGCCTTTCATAATCTACAACTTATGCCTGCTAATTTTAGAGAAAACGAAAAGCAAAATAGTATTTTGATAATCATCATTATGCCTTGACAATTATTCCATCATTTTAAAAAAATCTTGCAATATGTATATATATATATAAAAGACTATAAATTGAAGACTGTAGATTTAGGTCTCTTGTTTCAGACACATCCTCAAAATATGTCCATTAGTTAATAAGAGCATAGTTGGCTTGTCCATCACAGTTGCCTTTGTGGACCCTACTAATGGCCATGAACAAATGGACCTTTTGATATTCCACATGGACAAACAATAGGAATAGATGATCCAACTGGTTGATTTTTTGAGTTTAAAAGCTGAGTCCTCCAACAAATTTTAAATCTGATCTCCATAAGACTGTCCTTTAAGGGAGCATGGTCCATCGCAGGAACAGGAAATAGGTTTTTATCTCTACTAAGTGGATTTCTTGGATTATTTTGATGAGATTCAATGCTTTTCAAAGCTCAAAAGGAGAGCAAGTCATTATTGATTAGCAAAGGTTTCCATGCACATGACTGAAGAGAATGGAAACATATAAAATGCTTATTTTTTATATTGACATAGGAGAAAGGCCTTAGATTTTAAGGCAGAAGCCAGAATTCTAGATTTTTCTAAAATAACTTTATGACCTTAGGGAACTTATCTAACCTTTCCTGACCTCAAGTGCAATATAGTGGAAATATTATTTTAACTTCCTAAATGCAGTGTTCTGAACTAGAAGTCTTGAAATTACTTAAAACTCTAAAACACATGATTCTAAGTGTCTTTGAAGAACATTGCTGACTCAGGTTTCATCAACTGAACCAAGAGACATACACAGCTAGCATTTTTCTATTGCATCATCTTTTTGGCCGAAAGTGACCATTTCAATAATTAAATTCAATAATTTTTTCCTGGCCCAACTAAGTCTGAAGTTACAAATGAAAATATATATAAAAATAGGTAAACAAGGTAGGGAAGGAAGAATAAAAAGCATATTTTCCATTTTATCATTACATTCTATTTTGGTAGCTGTCAAAAACAATATCTAATTTACAGTATTTTATGTTTAAGCATCTGGCAGTTTGATTAATTTGATTAATTAATTTCTTAGAATTCTGTCAACTCTACTGCTCCATAACTCACATAAAAACTATGCAATGAAAAATAGCTTTAAGAAGAATTAAATATGTCAGTATTTGAGTTCTGATATTATGAAATTCATATTTGGAAAAGGCAGAATAAGGTGAAATTAGAAAATTGAGAGAAAGAGAAAAATAGATCTTCAAGATAAGCATGCATTGCAGAGATAAGTAACAGGTGCATAAATTTATGGTGTTAGAATATATACATATATATATATATTCTGTAGGATGCTAGATAACTGACTTTTTTCTGTTTTAAATGAGTATTTGCTCAGAAATGCTTTCTTATATTTGGGAGCTGGTCTTTAATTTCTAGTTAAAAATGAGATTGCCTGGCACTTTGGGGTGCTATCTTCTGTTTGGTGCTCACGTGTGTTAAGTCCAGCATGACTGTACTGAAGGACATTTTCCTCTGGGGGGAGGGTTAACACTCTATTTGCTGCACTGGTTGTTATGCAATCTGCTATCTGGACATCATTGAGCTGATTTGCTCAAAACATCTCGCAACTGACAGCTTTCTGAGTGGGTCTTCCGAACTATCCAGCTGATGCGCGTACAGCCATCCCACATTTTCCTGACCACTGCAATTTCGCAAACAGGATCCTAGTGAGGTAATCACCTGACCTCAGCAAAACCATTGTATAAAGGGAATTTCGTTAACATTGTTGTCAGCGCAGCTGGATGGACTAACTGCTTTCTTGGCAGATTTGAAGTATGAATTCCAGTAGTCTGCAATGGTATTCCTCGGTTCTTGCTAGCATGTGGCTGCATCTGGCTCATTCTTCTTTCTCAAGTGCTTAAGCAAACTGTCCATTTCTGGAAAGGTTCAACAGTACAAAGGAAAAGTTTGCTTGTGGCCTCTCTTGTGACATGGGATTGTGGAATGGACCTATTATTTCGAAATTGGGATGTGGACTGGTGTAAAATCTACACATTTTCTTGACTCTTCCTGAGTTTCCACTTGCAGTTATAAATGCTTGTTAGGCTTATGTGTGCACTTGAATGAAGATTGCATAAATTGGCATATTTTATGCACGCTCACATAGACTGTTGCATATTCTGAGGCCAGATTATCATCCAGAATAGCATTATCTTCTTAGAGATTTTGAGTTTTGAATGATCACATATTAATTTTGAAATACTGTTCATATTGATTTAGCACTCCCCAGACCCTGGAATAGGAAAGGGCACACACACGAGTTGAAGGCAGGGGAAGAAAGGGCCAGAGACCCTCAGAGTTTTTCCCAAGGGCAAAGCAATTCTTGAATTTACTTCTGTTGGAGGTAGAAGAGAAGAAATGGGATTAGGGACTGACTGACTGGCACAACTGGATGCAAATTTTGACATTAGTATTTGTGTTTGCTCCCTATCCCCATATGCCCCATCTCAACTCCAAGTTCCCAACTGTTTTCCCTCATTTTGTATCCTACTCAGGCTAGTCGTACTTTTGTATGACTACAGATTAATCAAGTGACTTCATGTCCTTCAGATCCATTGGTAATAAACTTTGAATTATGTCCCTTGGTTACACTTTACTATTTGAGAAGAAAGTATTAACTAATAATACGAAATAGCTGACTGGCTAACGGTGACTTAGAATCATAAATCTTAAGATCTAAGAATCTTAGAATATTAATGATATAAATAAGTACAGCCACTATGGAGATCAGTGTTGAGGTTCCTTGGAAGACTGAGAATGGAGCCACCATATGGCCCAGCTATACCTCTCCTGGGTATCGTTCCCAAAGAATTGAAGTCAGAATATTATAGTGATGCATGCATACCCATGTTTGTTATAGAATAATTCACAATAACCCAACTATGGAACCAACCTAGGTGTCCATCAGCAGATGAATGGGTTATGAAACTGTGGTATAGAAACACAATGGAATCTTACCCAACCATAAAGAATAAAATTATGCCATTTGCAGGAAAATTGATAATCCTATAGCATATTATGCTAAGTGAGATCAGCCAGTCTCAGAAAGTGAAGGGTCATTTGTTTTCTCTCCTATGTGGAAGCTAGAGTGAAACTGGAAAATAAAAAAGCCTCAGATAAATGAGGAGAAATACCATAGGAATAGTGAAAGGTGCCTGGGAGAGGGAGATAGGGAGAGAAAATGGGAGACATGATGAAGGAAAAAGTTCAAACAATCCTATGTGCATTTGTGAAGTTATCATTACCAATTTCAATATTATGATTGGGGAGGAGGAGGAAGTGGAGTTAAATCCAGAGGGAAATGCACCAGGTGTTGTGTGTGTGTGTGTTTCTATCACACTAAAACTCAGTATGATGTATTGTTACAATGCACAAAAAGTATATTAAAAATAAATAACAGAGCCGGGCGTGGTGGCGCATGCTTGTAATCCCAGTGCTTGGGAGTCTGAGACCAGAGGATCCGGGTTCGTGGCCAGCCTCAACTACTTAGTGAGGCCCTCCGCAACTTAGTGAGACCCGGTTTCAAAATAAAGAATAAAAAATAGAGCCGGGGGTAGTTCAGAGGTAGAACGCCCCTGGGTTCAATCCCCGGTACTGTAAAAGATAAATAAGAAATTGGTAGAGACTGAGATAACTTAATTTAAATAAATAATGGTTGGCACATCTAGTCTCTGGTGCTATGAGGGGGAAGACAACAATTGGTTAGAAAGATTATCCCAATGTTCATCTAGTTGATGCAGAAATATCTGTAAAATTATTAAAACAATTACAGTGTTGTTCAACAAAGTGTGGGTTCTATAATCAAGAGGTACCTCCTAAAATGGAAATAATTGGATTTTATAACTAGTGAATAGAATCTTCCCTCTCTCATAACCAGACATGTTATACAGAGGTAAAAACAAAAGAAAATTCAAGAGCAACAAAGAGCATGTCATGGACAGCATGATGAAACATGTGGGTGTTAGGGGATCCTTTATCCATTCGATGAATGATAATGAACTGAGCCTTGACCACACATCCCTTGCATGGTCCTGAATTATATGAGCTACTGTGCAGAAATACTAGCAGATCCAGTGTGGTTACATTCTACCTTAACTTGAAAGAATTCCTAAACTCTTAAGTGTTTTACAGGAAGACAGTTGCTCTCAGAATCCCCTTTTGGTCATGAGACAATCCCTGACAACCCGTAGCCCAAGGACTTTAAAGCACAGACTTGTCCACCCCCCTTGAATAGTCAAGGAACCTTGTGAAGGTTTGTATGATAGTGTAATGGTTTGAAATAGAATGTACCCCAGCTCTCATGGAAACAAAGTAGCAATGTTGGAAGTGGGACTTGGTTGTAATCTCAGCAGTGGATAAATCCACATTAATGGATTTATCTGGGTGGTGGCCTGGGCTGGTAGGATGTGGCTGGAGAAGGTTGGTCCCTTAGGCTACAGCCTTGGGTCCTCCTCCCCTCATTTACTCTTTTGCTTCCAGCCTCCCTCTCTCCACTTCCAACCGCTGACTTCATATGGATTGAACACAAGAATTTCCAAGGAAACAGTGAGCAAATAAATCTTCCTTCCTGTAAATTGTATAGTCAAGCTTTTTTTAGATTATAACAGTGATAATGCTGACTAAGACAGATAGTACCAGAAAATAACATCCCTCTTAATTTTTTTGTCTGAAATTTTAAAGAAAAAGTTTCCTATGTTTTCTGCACTGGGGATTGAACCCAGGGGTAATCTACCTTCGAGTTATACCCCCCAAGCCTTTTTTATTTATTTTGTTGTTGTTTGTTTTTTAAACAGGATCTCACTAAGTTGCCGAGACTGGTCTCGAACCTGAGCTCCTCCTGTCTCAGCCTCCCAAGTACTGGGATTACAGATGTGTGCCACCACACCCAGCTAAGAAAAATTTTAACATAGCTAGAATGTTTTCAGACAGATGCAAACACATTTTTAATGCAAACTTTAGTTGTTTTAGGTACTGAAAGGCCAAAAGTCTTAAATTGTCTTATCTGAAGAACACACTGATTGAGGTTTCTTAAGTGTTATTCTTCATACATAAAGTGTTTAAGTAAAATGGTTATGTTACTTTGACCTATCAATCCATCTCTGTTTATTTGCTTCCCAACCCATGCTAAGGCAAGTCTCTATAACAGCTCCAGCCTCTTTGGAATCCTGGCCAGGGTTCAAACTACCTCTCTAATATTTCATTAATTGCAGCTTATATTATTTTTTGCAATAAGCCTGGATATTAGGACCCTGCATTTTTAAAAAAATCTATTCAGGTAAGCAAATGGGAGTGTTTGCTGATTGCCAGTTGTGATTAGGACGCTCCACTGGAAACTAAATTTATAGAGAAAGCAATACAAACACAAAACAAAACAAAAATAAATGGCACTGCTCTCCCATTTTCTACAGTTGAAATGGAGTAGGGATGTTATAAATGGGGATAATAAACACATCCTACTGTAGATCATTATCAGAGGTCTACTGAAAAATCATCTTCTAAGAATTAATTTTTTTAGTACTAGGGATTGGGGATTGAACACAAAGATGTTGTACCTCCAAGTTATACCCCCAGCCCTTTTTCACTTTTATTTTAAATTTTGAAACAGAGTTTCCTTACGTTGCTGAGGGTCTCACTAAGTTGCTCAGGCTGTTGTTTGTCCTGGAACCTGTGATCCTCCTGTCTCAGCCTCCCAAATACTGGGATTACAGGCCTGTGCCGTCATACCGGGTTGAGAGTTGATTTTTATACTAACTGAGATTCAGACTACCTCGTATGTCATGTTCAGGGCATTTATGTTCCAGGCAATGGCAGTCTCTTTATCTGCTTACCTTTCACATCCATTTTGATGGGATGTCAAAGGGCCTCCATAGGACTGATATTTATTGGCTTATATATGCCCCAACTCCCTAATATCTGAAAGCAGGAATCTAGATTTATATCTTCTGGTATTCCTCACTTTTAGTATAAGACCCCACCTGTGTTAGGGTTTTCAAGAGTAACAAAACTCACAGAATGTGTATATAGTAAAAAGGGGATTTATCAAATAAGCTTACAGACCAAAGCAGTGTAGTTCCAAGTTGCTGCCTGCACATGAAAAGCTGGAGGAACCAGCAGCTATTTGAGCAGTCCAAGAGCTGGCATCTCCGAATAGGAGCAACCAATAACGCGGTCCCAGTCCAAGATGGAAAGGCCAAGAAACTCTCCAGAGAAAAAATGGTGAAAGTCCAGTTGGAAGAGCTGAAGGCTGATATCCACATGCTTTCCTTAGGAAGAACAACACATTATTTAAGCTGCTTTCTCCTTCTTTTTATCCAGGTTCTGTGCTCTGTGCCACATTCAGGGCAGGACTTCCCCTTTAGTCTTCCATTGCATAAGCCAATCATCTCATCAACTCATCAACACATCCAAAGTCACATAATCTTGGGTGTTTTAGAATCCAATCAAATTGACAATCCAGATTAATCATCATGCCACCCAAAGAACTCAATAGTGCTCTCTTTTGGGATAGTATAATATTAGCCACTTTGGGACTTAAGATTTCAACTTAGATAACATGTTATCATTGATGACTTCCTGAAAAGCATATCTAAAACATTGCTCATCCCTGTTACCTTATCCTTTAACCTCCCATTTGCTTCCTTCAAAGCACCTATTTTGTAACCATTTGTTTTATGTGTTTCTTTATTTTCTTTTCTCCCTACATAACCAAAATATCCATGAGAAAAGGAACTATGTTCTTTTCATTATTACTGTACAATCAAAATTTAGCTCATTCTCTAGGGCATAAGACAATAAAATAAATAGTTTTAAATGAATGAATGATATGTACCTTGATTCTAAAAAAGAAGAAGGGGGAAGAGAAAGAAAAGGAGCAGGAGATAACTCTTTGTTAAAAAATGCCATAAATGCAATACATTAGTTCTATATAAGCTTCTGATTCTCATTCTTTAAAAGCAAATTAAGTATATTTAAAGAAGATGGGAAAGGAGCCGGGCATGGTGGCGCACGCTTGTAATCCCAGTACTTTGGGAGGCGGAGACCGGAGGATCTGGGTTCGCGGCCAGACTCAGCTCTCTCTCTCTCTCCCCCGTCTCTCTCTCTCTCTACCTAGTGAGGCCCTCCACAACTTCGTGAGACCTGGTTTCAAAATAAAGTATAAAAAATAGGACCGGGGGCCTAGCACGGAGGTAGAACGCCCCTGGGTTCAATCCCCGGTACCGCAAAAAAAAAAAAAAAAAAAAAAAGAAGATGGGAAAGTAGGTAGTTTTTGGTGAGTTTGGGCACAGAGATGGTGTTGACAGATGAAAAGGCTGTATGGCCTCTGGTCAATTGATGGTCACTGTAGTCTAAGAATCTAGGAGTGTTTCCTTTGAAAATGAGGGAAAGTGATACAAACAGCAGATCAATCAATATCATTGACTTTATTCCCAATGTTATACTCTATTGTTGATCATCAACAATCTTGTCATCTTGACATTGGAAATAACTCTCCATTCATTTTCCCCAGTCATACAATTGTTTCCATTTCATACATATTCTATTCTTGCTGCCAGTTGTTAAATAGGTACAGATGTGGGTTTCTTGCCAAAATAGTCTCATTATTAGAACCAAACTGGGTAAACGATCGCAACAACCCACGCATTTGTCAGTAATCTGGACTACTTCACTTTTATCTATGACAAATTGAAGTCAAAAGAAAAGGACCATGAAACTTCATCAAGAAAACCCACCTACTTTCATGTCTTTAGTTCCATTGTTTTACTTACATATGCTCATCCTGGTTTTGACAGTGTTTTTGGACCAATATGAAACACATCAGATACACACACACACAAACACACACACACACACACACACACACACACACACTCACATATATGTAATTTTTGGTACTGAGGATTGAGCCCAGGGGCATTCTACCTCTGAGCTACACCCCCAGCCTTTTTTTTTAATTTTTAATTTTTTGAAATAGGGTCTCACTAAGTTTCTGAGAGTCTGGCTATGTTGCTGAGGCTGGCCTTGAAATAGCAATCCTCCTGTCTCAGCCTCCTAGGTACTGGAATTACAGGCCTAAGCCACTACACCTGGCATATACATTATATATATTCTGTTACTTGTCTGTTATCCTTATCAGCTCAGGGAGAGTGAATAGATTGACTAGGTTGAGTTGTCAATTATCACAATTGTCATTAAAAGTAATTTATTAGCCTGGACTAGATATCTAGGGGATTCAGGGTACAATAAAATACAGGAAATATTTCTAGAGTCCAAGAACTCTCAAGTCATAGGTTGATTTCCAAGCCAGTCAGTACCTTGTAATCTATAAGCATAGGGCAAGAAATAGCATTAAAAATCATTTGATCGTGGGATATGGTGGCACACTTCTGTAATTCAGGTACTTGGGAGGCTGGGAAAGGAGAGTCACAGGTTCAAGGCCAGCCTCTGCAACTTAGCAAGGACCTCAGCAACTTAGTGAGATTCTGTTTCAAAATAAAAATAAAATAGGGCTGGGGTTATAACTGAGATGTAGTACACCCCTGGATTCAATCCCCAGTACCACAAAGAAAATGTCATCTGATTAAGAGCTTCTTTTTACAGCTATGCAAACTGAAGCTCAGAAAATGCAGGTGACTTGTTCAAGGTTATTAAATGTGCCAATGGCAGAGTCAGAGCCAGGGCCCTTGATTCCCCACCAGGTAACAATTTAGAAAGAATTAATTGACATCGACTGAACATAGAAGAGGAACTGGGACAACACCTTGGGGAGTACAGAAATGCTCAGGAGCTGCCAAATAGGAGCTTGGAGAAAGGAATTACAATAACAGTCACCATTTATTGAGAAGCTATTACGTGAAAGGCACATCACATGCCACTTCATAAAATGATGTCTAATACAGCAGCCCTGCAAGGTAGACATTATTCAACTTATTTTCCAAATAAAGAAAAAAAGATTCAGCAAAGTTAATGAAGGAGCTTCCCACTGAGCTATGCTGAGCATAAGTTCACATTCTTTGCTATACCAGATTTTCTGCAGGGAGTCCTGAAGATGTAGGGGGCACATTTCATCTGACCAGATAGTTCATTGAATGAAGCATATGGGGGGTAGGTTTGAAGGATCTAATTGGTCATGATCCTGAGATATTTTTCCTACTGGACTAATGAGTCAGGACTTCAATGGGGATTCACTAACTGACTCACATTTCAAAATTGGTACTTCAGGAAGAGAACTCTCATTGCTAAGGCTTTATTAAAGATCAATGAGTTGGAAGATTGATGAAGACATACATATCAATAGTGAGGGTTTGATTTTTTTCTTTTTCTCTTGTTTCCTCAAAACACTCAGAACTATCCTAGGATGATTTGAAAAGTGGTCCCAAATCCTCAGAGGCATTTTGCCTTCCTGTACAGCCAGCATTGATTTTTCAGCATGTACTTACTTCTAACAACTGTTCTGATTGGCCACACATCTGTTCTGATGAAAGAACTCATCCTACAACAGATGTTTCAATTTTGAATATAACTCCTGTGCATATCTAAGACAAATCCATTCTTCAAAAGCGCAGCCGTCCATCATGCGTGTTTCTCTGAGCACCTCACGAGTCAGCATCTTCATTACTAAATCCTTATTATATGTTAATCTAATATCAATGTTGCACAGAGCCCTGAAATTTTAAATTTTAGTCAAGGACCTTCCCATCTGGAATCTTACATTAAAAATAGAACAAAGGAATCCTTCCAAATGAGAAAGAGATGGAGAGATATTGATAAAATGGACACAAAGTTGTATCATTTCTTCTTGTGAATTGAGGTTGTTTTTGTTTTTTCCTAGCACATCACATAAGGCTCTTCAGCATTTTGCTTGTGCCCACCTTCTTTTTACACCCAATCTTCCTACCCTCATCAAGAGGCACTAGTCATTCCCAATCACTAAGAGACCTCTGCCTTTTTTGCTCTATCTGTACAGACTCACTTCTCTATGTGAAAAACTCCTTAGGTGAATGATACCTCAAAATACTCTACTTGAACATTTCAAAACAATTCTACATTATGACTGTCGGTTTGATTGTATGTTTATTATTTAAACAGTGCATTTCTCATAAATTAAAAACTTTGAATAAAAATACTTTGATTTTTAAAAATTCAGTTTGATTTCACCAATAACAGAATAGGTGTTGCTCCATAAATATTTTCATAAAGAAATATTAAAGAAAGAAAGGATAGAAGAATAGAAAAAGGGTGCAAGGAGAAAGAAATGTCTATATTAGGTAAGATTATATATACCATAGCTATTATTGTTCTGGATTTCCATTTGTTTGATTAAAAGTGTGACCTCAGCCTCCTGATAAATTAGATAGTCCTACATCTACTTGTGCTACAAACCAAGAAAAACACCTAAAGAAAAATGTGGATCATTGGGCACATCAATCACACATAGATATTGAATAAGCACACAAATATCCAAATTCATGTAGAATTCAGTCTTTGTTTAGTCTGTAGGTTTTATTATGCTTAGCTATCACCCGGTGCCCCTAAAGGCTTGGGAACATGTTGTTGGAGAGAAGAGATAAGGATGGAAGTTACAATGTTTCGGAGCCTCTTAGTCTAGCTCAGGTTATAACAAACTTTTGTTAAGAATTTGGTGAATGCGAAAATAATTTTCCATGTTTCATTCATGTTCACTGAGTACTAGTTTTATCACTATGTATTTTTATAATCTCTTTGAGCCCCAGTTTACTCATCTGTGAAGAGGAATTAATATATACCTACTAACTTTTGCTAATTTAAAGATCACCAGAGACAATTTATAAAATAAAAAAAAACAGAATAGATGTGATAATAGTTAAGTAATGTGAGCTATAGATGTTATTGTTTGATTGAAATAAATAAATCAGTTCTCTCTATAAATAATAGTGATTTTCAGGGTACAGATGAGACACAATTGGTAATATTAAAAGTTGAGGCTAAGGGAAATTTACCTTTTTTCCAGTTTTGTCTCTTTAAATAATTCTTTTCATGCATTACATTTTTTAATCAGTTAAAATTTTTCTTATTTGAATTTCTTCTTAAGATATTATGATTTAGCCTCGCTTTCAAACACTAGTCAAAACAACTGCTTGGCCTGCATTTGCCTTTTATTGTGTATACATTTCCCTCCTAAGGTGTGCTCCTAAATGAAGGTTTCTTTGTAAGCAGATAATGATAATTTTACTACTCACTACCAGCACCGTATTACTAACTTGTGAGATACTGCAGATTTATTTTGATAAATTAAAGTTAACTGGTCAAAATTTTTTTAAAGAACCAAGTAATGTTTAGAGAAGTCCAGATAAATCAAGATTTGTCACTACCAGAATTTATTTGGCTCTCTCCAAGTGAATCCCTCATTTTAACAGAGACTTGGATTTCAGTAATCTATGGGCATCAGTTTATCACCAAGCAAACATTTTTGAGAAGCATGCCTTATCGATTACTTCAGAAAATATGTACTTTTTTAAAAATTAAGATTTATCAAATGTGTCTTACTGTATGCAGTTCTTTGAAATTTATTGTATACAGTTCTTTTAAATTTACCGTAAGTGGTTTATTCACTTTCTTTAGCATTGTTCTAAAGGAGATAAAGTTGTAGGTTTAATTTTTCAACAAATACCTTCATATTTTCTCAAGAATGTAGTTCATTCTCTGTATGTAAATCTGATATCCTTCCATGGATATCAGAGGGAGAGTAAGAGTAGTTTTAGAGACAAATATTCACCTAGAAAGACATTGGGGATGCACCTGAGTTCTTTCTTCAGGGTTGGACTGGGTGATATGCATGTATATTTTCATCTAATCCTGTGAAAGGAGGAATTAGAATCTTCATACTAGAGTGGCAAACCCAGGGAACTTGTCTATGGAAACCCACATGCTCAGTGCCAGAGCAGAAACCAGGTATGTCAGACAATTGCTGTTGTCCACAGCATCACAAGATAGTGAGATATTTTCCTCTTGACCCCAGAACTTCTTCACCTTCTCCCTGGCCCTCTCAGATCTATAATGGACTGACCTGTAATACTCCACTGTAAAGGGTTCCCATACCGTCAGGGTTCCATTGGGATCAGTCAACAGAAGCCTCTGGAGGAGACTGGGAAGAGAGGCAGGAAAGGGAGCAGCTCCCTCACTGTAAGGGGTTCTTGTGATGTCTTTGTTCTTCAACAGGTGATACCTGCTTTCCTCAAGGTGGCCTGTTTTAATGCCACATGTTTTGGCAGATCCTGGTGACTTCCTCTTTTCCTTGCTCTTCAGGCCTAAAGGTGACACAGCCTCTCTACTTAGTGCTAAGCAACTACACTGCTTACATTGCTTCTACACCAGCCCACGCCTTTGGAATTAAATCCTTCTGCATTTATCCTAAATGGAGTCTACCATTTTTTTCCTACTGGGACCCTGACTGATAGTGAATCGGAAATGTCTTCCTTGTGTACAAAACACAAGTTTTGTCGCATAAAAATACAATTGCAAAATAAGTACGTTGTCCCAAATTCATAGTGCCACCATTATATTGCTGGATATATTTATCTGAAGTGAAGCAAAGTTTAAAACCGTGACTTAGGAACTCATAACTAAGAATGACTGCTTTTCTAAATTTTGTTCCCCAGACAAAAAACATGCTGTGATTTCTAATCATGAAAAATACATTCACTGTAGAAATTCAACACCAATGTTTTTAGTCAACAAAGCGCATCAGAGCAGTGGGTAAAGTTTTAGAGGAAAGGCAGCGCTTGGGGATGCTAGAAAACACAAATCGAAGCTCACACATTCTGAAATGTCTGCCTCATGTTTGAGCAAATGCATCCTTCATAAGTTAACAGTGGAATAGGAAAATCACTTAAGTTACTGCTAAATGTTTGTGATAAACATCTGCCTTCTAATAAAATCAATGTGTGTGTGTGTGTGTGTGTGTGTGTGCGTGCACTCACATACACGCTTGGTACTGGAAGTTGATCTGAGCTATACCCCAGTCCTATTTTATTATTTGTTTATTTATTTATTTATTTATTTATTTATTTTTGTGGTGCTGGGGATTGAATCCAGAGGCATTCTACCTCCACACTACCTATAATCCCAGTACTTGAGAGACTGAGACAGGAGGATCGTAGGTTCAAAGCCTATTTTATTTTTTATTTTGAAATGGGGTTTCACTAGGTTACCACACTCTGCTGACCTCAAACCTGAGATCAAACAATAAAATAAATTTCTTAAAAATCTTGTTGAAAACTTTTCCTTGTTAAAATAAAAACAAAAATCATTTTCAGTACAAACTGTATGTATTTCCTGGTGAAAACTGAATGAGCAAAGAGATATAGTTCTTGGATAAGCTTATTTTATCTTGTTTGTTTATTTCTTATTTCCTCTTTATGATAAAAGGTTTTAGATAAAGGGGCAACAACACTAAGTGAAAATTTTGAGAGCTTGTTAGAAACACAATTATTAGTTTCAAGGGATTTCCAATTAAGGAAAAATTTAAAAAAGTGTTTTTATGATATGGAAATGGCAATTCTAATTCACTCATTAAGGAGTAAATATTTGGACTTTCTTTTTGAGGACTTAGACAAAGTCACTTGCAGAGTTCCTTCAATGTTAGAGAGGAAAAGTTTCTTTTCTCAGACTCCTGTCAAGAAAGGGAAGAATTCTCTTATATTTTTAAGAAGTGGAACCACAGTTTTTACAGTCAGAGGATCTGAATTGGAATGCTGATTCTGTTCCTTTGTAGCAGTGTGACCTTGAGCATGTTACAGAAACTCAGTGACTCAGTTTTCTTTGTGTACAATGGGGTTGGTAACACTAGTGACAACCATATAGCCCTGTTGTGAGAATTACATCTGGTGACATGTATAAAGATCTTAGTAACACAGTTCTGCACATGAAGTACTAACTCCTGTTAGCTGATACTGCTGTCAAAGGGGGATCTAACTGGATTATACTGCCCATTATCATCTCCTGGTAGAGTGGTCTTTCTCCAGCCAGGACCCTGGTCATTTTCTGCCTCGTGCTAGCAGAAAGGTACAGCTTCTTCTGCTGTGTCCATACCTGCAGACGGCTGGCCATCTGAAGCTCTCAACTGCTTGAAATCACTAACAACGTCTTCTCATTTTTTTTTTACCCTAAAAAACTATTAAGTTAATACATGTGTAAATACATAGACTTTCTAAAATTTCAAAGTGTTCTTTTCCTTTGTTTCTCCGTTTGCTCTTTTGCCAGAGCTATGCTATCATAGATTTTTTGGCTAGCGCTATCAATTTCTTTGGACTAAAAGGAAAGCAAAGAAACTTGGGATGAAAAACATGAAGAAAAAAAAATCCTAAAGTAAAGAAATGACATAGACTCAGCCCTTCAGCCACTCCCACAAGAAGTTTTTGTGCACATGGGGTATATATGAAATGAAAGGTATTAGATCTCCAACACCAGTCCACCATCACTCCACACTCTGCAAGCTGATATCTGGCATCTGGTTGAGCAGCTGCTAAATCATCTTCCCAGGAAACCTGACCTTTTCTTCATCCACTCTAATCACTGTATGGCTCTGTCCACAAAATGGGTTTCAACACTACAGGAGAGAAGAGTACATGCGATGCTTACCATGACACTTGGTCTAATATGGTGGCCCATTTACCTGTCTCTCTCTTCAGGTCTGGCTCTGTATTCTGAGATGCAGCAAATACCACATGATCAATTCCAGGGATTGCAGAGGAGTGCTAATGCTGTGTCTATCCCATACATTGCAGACTCAGAATGGATGTTATTTGCTCCCACCTTCCTGATGGGGCAGCTGTGATGCTGTGGTACTGGACACCCTTGACTAGCAGCAACCTGGAGGTCTCCTATGACATAGAAGAATACCCTAGAAATCTGAACCACAGAAGGTCCCAAAGATCTGCAGTGCATTTGTGGCAGGCCTATGCTCTGCCTAGGACTTCACCAAGTAAATGAATGAAGAGGACATGATTCAGAAAGCTTAATCCTGCGTTGTAGGAGAGGCTGGAGTCAACCACTTCCAGATATGCTTTCATTCAGAATTACAATAAAATTTCACCATTTCAGCTTTTATTTCTCATTATCTGTCAGAGACTGGACACAGTTTACTAGGAATAAAAGAAAACAAGGTGGAAGAGAGGAAAAAAGACCAGTCTGTATCCCCTCTGAAATCCTGTTCAGAGGATTTGCTGCAACGGCATTCCAGCTTCAAATAAGACTGATTAAAATAAAATTACTCAGTCTCCTGACCCATAGCAAATTTCATGAGCTGTAATTTGTCTAGTAGTTGAGCTGTGAGTACAATCTGATTGGCTATAATTTAGGTTTATAGTTCCTATTTTTTCCTCTCAAACACAGTAGAATCCAGTGATCCTGAAATAAAGAATTAGAAGGAAAATTGGGGATTTATTATAAGCTCAGAAAAAATGGAAAGACAATTTTTTAAAAATGTGATAACACTGTTTGCTTTTCTAAAACCTTAAATTTGCAATGTCTCTGGAGCTTTGCAAGAGGAAAATGTCCTTATATTTGCATTTGTGTATTTAATTCTAAACTTCCTAGCCATTTTTGTCCTGTTAGATTCCTCTTCCCTCCCTCCTTCCCTCCCTCCCTCCCTCTTTCTTTCTTTTTCTTTCTTTCTTCCATTTTTATTTTCCTTCTCTGTATCCATCTCTGACTTCTAGGTCTTTAAATCATGAAAGAGCTTCCAACCCTAAAAATTCTGAAGATCCACAATGATAAGAACTTCTAATCCATCATTCTTGGAAAATAACTCTCTCGCCCAGACCCTGACACTTCTTCACAGAGTTGGCATCAGTCCTCTTGATAACAAAGTGGGTTCCTCAAATTCACATTAGTACTCCTGGCTGGAGAAGACTTGGAGAAGGCCTTTGGCCTCTTGTTCTCATTTGGGATATTGGGATATTAAAACAAATCTTTTTTTTTTTTTTTTGCGGTACTGGGGATTGAACGCAGGGGCGTTCTACCTCTGCGCTACACCCCCAGCCCTATTTTTTATACTTTATTTTTGAAACCGGGTCTCATGAAGTTGCAGAGGGCCTCACTAAGGAGAGAGAGAGAGAGAGAGAGAGAGAGAGAGAGAGAGAGACAGGGAGAGAGAGAGAGAGCTGAGGCTGGCCGCGAACCCGGAACCTCCAGTCTCCACCTCCCAAAGTACTGGGATTACAAGCTTGCGCCACCACGCCCAGCTAAAACAAATCTTTTAAATATCCAAACTGAAGAATTCATGCTAAAAGAAAGAGAAATACCAGGTAACAGGTACCTATTTTGTCTTTACCAAACAATATCATAGGGATTATAGATGAATAAACCCTGTTTGGCTTTAGGATATCAGGGCTGGTGTTCTATCTCACCAGTATGGCATGTAGAGCAAAGAGACAGTTTGAAAACCAAATAGGTGCATAGATGTCTCAGTAATGCAGTACTATGACTGGAGAGTGATTATATACAAATGTGACAACAGAATTTCCTCAATTTTCTATAAGATGTGGAGACACTGCAATTCTCCTCTTCTCACTTCCTGGCAGTGTGGAACAAAAGCACCTTGTTGGTTGCAGTGTGTAAGGAGCAGACCAATGTGGGCATCAACTCTGGCAGTAATGCTAACTTCCTCTCAATACCACGATATGGTGGGTTCTGAAGGGGGAGCGAGTGAATACACATTTCCCACCTAGGGGCATCTGTGGTATTTCTTCTGATGGGTAAATGATATTAAAAACAAAACTTGAGTTTAATTTTACTGAATTGGAAATAGATGACACAGAGTAGATGCTCAGTTAGGATCTGTGAAAGGTGAATAAGTACCCAGAACTTTTGCACTATAGATTATGTGTCCCGAAATAGGTGTTCCTCGTGGGCCAGCATGCACTTCACTTACAGTGATACATAGCACTAACTCAGTTTCCTGCTTCTTATAACCCTTGAGCTGTTCTGTCTGGACAATGGGTTTAAGAACTCCTTCCCCCCCCACCTTTGCTGCTATCTAAATTAAAAGAGGCTAGAGTTTTATACATTTATGGGTGCATCTCTCTCTCTCTAATATATATATATATATATATATATATATATATATATATATATATAAGCAGGCTTTGAGTTCAGGCAAAACTAGGTCTGAATATCAGCTCTACAAGTTATCTGTTATCTTGGACAAATTGCTTTGCATCTCTGAGGCTTAGTTTCCTTTCCTACAAAATGAGAATAATAAAATCTACCTCGTAAGAATGTTAGAAGGATTAAATGAAATGAGGTATCTAAAACTCTTGGTACCTAGTAGGCTCTTAATAAGTGAGCATGGTTATGATAAAAAAAAACTTATATGAAGAACACTTGGCACTTTTCTGCAGAAATCCTTCTCCCTAATTCACTACTTCTCATACATTGCTTAAGGCCACTCTAAAAAAGAGAAATTTTATTGAACTACCAATGCTTATTCTAAAATATATAATCAGGAGAGTTTAAAATGAGACTCAACCATTCTTCCAATGTTTTCATGATTCCTGTAGAATCTCATTAATTTGATATTCAGGGGAACATGGAAAATTGATTCCAACTGCAGCCATTTAACATTTTTTATTATGAAAAATTCAAACCTTTGCACACCCATGTACCCATCAGCTATCTGCAGCAAATATGGAACCCTAACCCTTATAACCTCACAGGATCTTAAATTTAGATATTTCCTCCTCCTGGCTTTATAGTTAAGAAAAATAAGGTTTATAGAGATTACTTGCACACAAAATAAAATGTCAACTTAAAAGAGAAGTCAAAACTAGAGCCCCATATCTGATGCCCACTCAATATTATTTCTCTTTTAAGACACTTGACAAAAATTTCTAAAAGGAAAACAAATATGCTAGTTTGGTTATTACTTTTTTTCCTGCACCTTCCCCCCTTCTGATGAAGTATTCCAAATTGGTTTATGACTGCTACACAGACAATTTTCTAGAAAATTGTACTTTGCATTACCCAAAATGTATTTCAAATTTCAAAGCAGGTAGTTTTCCTATTACTTACATGCAAAAATACACTGACCAGGTGATACAAGTTCCTCTACTTAGATGAGAGTTTGAAGGGTAAATTTTCCTGATAAAGAGTTTCCTTTAGTCAATGGGAATGGTAATATCAGGTGAAAGAATTTCTTACTCAGGATCCTCATACATCACAAGGAGATACACAGCCTTGGGCAGGAATGATCATAGTCTAAATTTTTAAACACAGGGGAATCTGGGGTTTGGGGAAGACTGGACACCAGAGGGTGCTAAAGCGCTGCATAATTTACTTTGGGGCCATCATCCACCAAGTTTCTATGGTAGTGGGGTCATGAAGCACTGAGAGAGGAGGTTGGGCATATTTGTGCTGGGACCTGTTTACAGGCTCAAGGCTTTATGGAGGTGTATGCCCATTGGAGCCATAGCACTCATTACAGGCTGTAGTGTGCCATCCTCTTGCTGCTGACTGGACAGTTGGCTTGGTCAATCCCATTGATTGTGAGTAAGTCAACTGTTAAAAATAGAATCAATGGTGCTGCCACCAGCTCACTAGCCATTTACAGGCACTCATAAATACTGAAAACGACTGCCCAGAGGCTGAGCTTCCAGGCTTCTTTTAGCTTTACTTTGAATTTGTTGCTTCTCGCTACATCAGCAGAAGAGAGGACTTGAAAGAGTTGAAAGTAGCCCAAACTTCTTGAGTCTCTCAAGAAAGGAATTATTAATAAAACATCAACTCCTGTGCATTATGCTTCTTTTAAAAAACTTTACTAAATTTATGAAATATCAGGTTTGGTGCTTTGGGCCTGCCTGCCCTGTGTTCGTGGTACCCACACTGCTGCTTATCAAGAAAAAATGACCCCTTTACCCATAAGGTCAAGTCCATCTCCTCATGTGAATATAACTACCAAGTGTTTAATACAGTGCTAAACACGGGTTGAATGAAAAATAACAACAGATTCCGACCTGAAGAGTCTAACAATAACTAAACATAGGAAACCATGCAATTAGCAGTGCAGGCTATTATATAAACTGTGGGTTTGACTGTTGAATTGAGCTGGTGTACTGATAGGAACTCAGTCCAATTCACATTAAGAATATGAAAAATATATATGTTCATATATGTGCAAAAACATAAACATATAGTTGTGTATGTATGTTTGTGTGTTTTTATATGTGTTTATACATATATAAATTCATAAATTTCCCATATATATATATATATATATATATACATATATATATATATATATATATATATATATATTTCCCTATATATTCATACTTTTCCCAGGTGTATTCTACCTCACAGCTACATCCCCAGCCTCATTTCATTTTTTGTTTTGAAACAGGGTCTCGCTAAGTTGCTGAAAGTCTCACTACTTGCTGAGGCTGTCCCCAATCCTGTGTTCCTCCTGTCTCTGCCTCCCAAGCACTAGAATTACAAGTGTGTGCCATCACGCTTGGCTTTCTCCCATATATTCATATATATGAATTAAATTATACACACATATACACATGTATACATATATGCACACACACATATATATATATGTATTATATATATATGTATTTAAACAATATATGTGACTGAGTCTTAATTTGTGTGGTTTGAACACAAAATGAAATATAATTTGGAAATGTTTCATCACAGAGTCTGCTATTTTTTCTCTACTCTTTCAATATCCCCTTAGATATTTAATTCTGTGTTGATGATAGCATTAACATTCTTTGATTTTAAAGTTCTATCTCACCATTCATTCATTCATTCATTCTTTTTTTTTTTTTTTTTTTGCGGTACCGGGATTGAATGCAGGGGTGTTCTACCTCCGCGCTACTCCCCCGGCCCTATTTTTTATACTTTCTTTTGAAACCGGGTCTCACAAAGTTGCGGAGGGCCTCACTAAGGAAGGACAGAGAGAGAGAGAGAGAGAGAGAGCACGAGAGAGAGCTGAGGCTGGCCGCGAACCCGGATCCTCCGGTCTCCGCCTCCCAAAGTACTGGGATTACAAGCGTGCGCCACCACGCCAGGCATAATTCATTCATTTTTTAATTTAACAAATTTGAGAGCTGTGATGGTTAATCTGGATGGTCAACTTGACTAGACCGAGAGATGCTCAGGATGAAGCGACTTCTGGGTGTGTTGATAGGGTATTTCCAGAGATGATTGGCATGCAGCACAGCAAACTGAGGGAGAGACCCACCCTGAATGTGTGCAGTACTGTCCAATAGGCTGGGGGCCCTGACAAAGGTTGAGGAAGGAGAAGTCAGTCATTCTCCTTGAGAGCAGTATGTCTCTTGCTGCTGTTACCACCTGAGGACATAGGACCCCGGCCTCTTTACTCTTCCCATGTGGACTTTCTCCAGGGATTTCCCCAGCCTTCAAACTGGAGCTGCATCCTTGTTTCCTCATGTTTTGAGCCCCAGATATTTTGAGTAGCTACTGCTTTCTTTGACTCTCTAGTGTGCAGATAGTCTTTATGGGACTATCCAGCTTCTGATTATGTAAGACAATTTAATAAATCCATCTTTATAATCACATATATGCATTTCCTGTTGGTTCTATTCCTCTAGAGAACCCTAACACAGGGTCATTCCCCCATATGCTGGACATAGGGTGAGAATCTACTTCAGGATATAACAGTGAATAAGTTCCTGACCTCAGGGAGCTGACAGCACACTTAGGGAAACAAATAACTGTTGCAGAGATTGCGACAAGCCCTAAAATAGAGATACATATGGGATGTTAGAGGCAAGACAGAAAGCTACAAACCCCTGATGCATGAGGTCAGACAAAACACCTTCTGTGGTAAGAGGCGGCTTCTGAACAGAATCTAAAGAATGAATTGAAGCGAGTTTGGTGATAAAGGCAGCACAGGAATATCTGAAGGGGGAAGGTGTCAACATGCTCATGGTCCCAGGTGAAAAGAGCTTGGTGCAGAGTGGAACTGAGCAAAAACTCAGGGTGAAGAGACTAAGTGTCAGGGACCAGAAGAGTTGAGGCTGGAGAGATAAGCAGAGAAGATCTGCCATCCTCTGGGGTGTGGCTTTTATGCTTTTGGAAATGGGGAGTCATTGAAACATTTTATAGGGGTATTTGTAGGCTCAGAGCTGCATTTTAGAAAATATGTAAGTACACTGAATACACTTAGAAAAAGGACAAAGAAGCAGGAATACCAGTTAGACAACTGTATCAATAATTCAAGCAAATGCTAACAAGGCACTGACCTGACTCAGGAGTGCAGGGGAGGGGTAGGGACTTGATGATGGTGCCTTGTGTTTAGGAGCAGACCATTCTATGGGTGATTTTTGGTGTTATTCTCTTGAAAAGATAAGGCCACGGGCCTTTGGGAAGACTCAATTTTTTTTGACGAACTGTTTCTTCTTTGCTTAATACTATTAAATCTTTGAACCCAGGACTTAAATATATTATACCACTGAACACCTAGTGTACACTATTTTTATTATTCCAGCAGTGAACAAAAGCCACACTATGTTTTTGGTATAGTTGTTTCAGGTTGTGTGTGTCACATCTCCATATTGAGAGGAAAATCAATTTGTGGTTATTTAACTATGAGATGAGAATCTGCAATAGCTTCCAAGGTCTTTCCTAAGGGACCTCCAAATAGACTCTTCTTACACATGACACCCTGAATTCTTACATGTCTCTTCAAATTTCCACATTCTTATGTTCACTGGGTTTATAAGGAAAATGGAAAAATATGTCAACATTTATAGTTACTTGAATATATTCTATAAACATCATATACTCACAAATCCAGGTAAACTCGTGGTTTAGGGAAAAATATGAAAGTTTCTCTTTTTGTTGTACACAGTTGGAGAATTCTGCAGTGTAGCATAAGCTCCTATTGGCAGATAGCAATTCCCCTCCAAAGTCCTGTGCTGCACCCCATCCCTACACTCAGCAGCTTCCTTTACCCAATGCCCTCTGCCGGTTGTGTGAATGGGTTAACAAGATGCACAAATCAAAACAAGAAACCTTACTACTGTCTTTGGGCAGAACTCATATATGACTACTCTGTGTTACCCAGAGTAGGAGGTTCCTCAGATATAACATTAATATTTCCAAAATGAAAGTTTTCCCCTGATACTATGAAGTATTTTACACTCATCATGAAAGACTAAAAAGTATAAAAAATAAATGAAATATATTACATGAATCTTATCAAGTATTATAATCACTGTTAATATTCTTGAGAATATATTAACACCATCCCCTTGTCTCCCTAACACATATTAGAAATTTTAAAAAGAGAGCAACATATGTGAATATATGTATGCACATATAAAAAACACATATTATAGAAAATGAGAACATACCCCAATTTTTACTTTATAATCTATTTTTCCCACGCAGTTATGTTTAAGAATATCTCTCCATGTACATAATATAATTTATATCATGATTTTATGGCTATATAATACTCCAAAGTTTGTGGATATAATATGCATTATTTAATCAATGTCCATTAGTCTTTTCCTAAACTTTTGCAAATATACATTATGATGCCATGTATAAATGAATACACTCATATATGTACCACCTTAATATTTTAAGATTAAATTAGCCAGGTGTGGTGGCACACGCTTGTAATCCCAGTACTTTGGGAGGCAGAGACCGGAGGATCCGGGTTCGCGGCCAGCCTCAGCTCTGTCTCTCTCTCTCTCTCTCTCTCTCTCTCTTTCTCTCTACTAAGTGAGGCCCTCTGCAACTTCGTGAGACCCGGTTTCAAAATAAAGTATAAAAAATAGGGCCGGGGGTGTAGCGCGGAGGTAGAACGCCCCTGGGTTCAATCCCTGGTACCGCAAAAAAATAAAGATTAAATTATTATGGTATTGTCACACCTCACAGGAAATGAATATTTTGTAAAGGTTTTAAAGAGATCACCAAGTTAAATCTAAGTAAGCCTAATTTTAAAAATTATTCTTTAATGAATTTCTGTATTTCCTTCATAGTTGTGTTTTGTTTCTCTTTTTTCTTTTTTCTTTTGGAATCAATTTTCTTATTTTCATTTTACTAGAACATTATTCTAGTGATTCATGCTTCCAAAATTATTTTCACAGGATTTAACAAACATCTCTTTCTTGACAGTTTGATCTACTAAATCTATGCTATCTTTATTTTGGTAATTTATAAATTCATTTATTATTAATTTTTAATTTTTTGTTGGTACACACATTGAAAATATGTGTGTACCTTATTTATAAAGAATCTCTAGTTTCTTTGTCAACTTTTATTTTCAGAAATTTATAATTATTTTATTTATGCTATTATTTTTATTCATCATTTTTCCTTTTGCTTTGATGCCACTAAATTACTGCTTTTTTTCTAACCTCTTGAGCTGATTGATTACTTAATATATTTTTTGTTTAATGATAAATGCACTTTTATGAAATTCTAGTTTGCTTTTAAAATTTTATTAACAAATAATATATTTTTAAAATATAGAGTTGGATATGCCTGAAACCATTGTCAAAATAAAAATAATGAGCATATTTATCACTCCTAAAATTTTCCATAGGTCTCTATACCCCATCATAATCCCTCCTGTCTGCCTTTCCCAATACTCTGCCCTCTATCCCAAGACAACAACTTATATGCTTTCTGTCACTGTACATTAGTTTGCATCTCTTAGAATTTTACATAAATAGATCATGCAATTTGTATCCTTTTCTTGCTTGATTTTTTCTCTCAGTATAATTATGCTGAGATTCATCTAAGTTGTACATATCAGTAGTTCATCCCCTATTATTATTATTTTTTGTGGTACTGGGGATTGAAACCAGAGGCATTCTACCTGCAAGCTACACCCACAGCCCGATTTTATTTCTTATTTGGAAACAGGGGCTCGCTAGTTTGATGAGTCTCACTACTTGCTGAGGCTGTCCTCGAGCAACCTCCTGTCTCAGCCTCCCAAGTACTGGGATTAGAAGTGTGCACCACCATGCCTGGCCATCATCCCCTATTATTGCTTAATAAAATTCCAGACATGACATTTTATAAATCCATTCACCTGTTTATGGCCATTTATGTTGTTTCTAGTTTTAGCTATTACAAATAAAGATGTTATAAGCATTTAGGTACTCAACTTTAGATATAAACTTTTATTTTTTGTTGTTAAATACCTACAAATGAAATGACTTTGCTTTTTAAGAAAGTGCCAAAGTCATTTCTAAGTGACTGAATTATTTAAACTGCCTCAGCACTGTATGAAAGTTCCAGTTTCTCCATATCTCACCAAAATGTTATATGCTCATTTTTTAAATTTTGCAGTTTTAATAAGCCTTTAGTGGTGGTTGCCATTTGCATGAAATTTTACATTTTCTTTTTTTTTTTTGCGGTACCGGGGATTGAACGCAGGGGCGTTCTACCTCCGCGCTACGCCCCCGGCCCTAATTTTTACACTTTATTTTGAAACCGGGTCTCACGAAGTTGCGGAGGGCCTCACTAAGGAAAGAGAGAGAGAGAGAGAG
>PVJS01018077.1:0-35356 GCA_004027185.1 Glis glis | reverse complement strand
TTTTTTTTTTTTTTTTTTTTTTTTGCAGTACCAGGGATTGAACCCAGGGGCGTTCTACCTCCGCGCTACACCCCTGGCCCTATTTTTTTATCCTTTATTTTGAAACCAGGTCTCACGAAGTTGCGGAGGGCCTCACTAAGTAGCTGAGGCTGGCCGCGAACCCGGATCCTCCGGTCTCCGCCTCCCAAGTACTGGGATTACAAGCATGCGCCACCACGCCTGGCCCTCGCAGGTTTTTAAGGCCGCACTTATTTGTAACCTTCTCTGGGTCACCATGCAGAATCAACGACTCCTTGCTCCCGTGGTCTGTTGTTGGTTAATACTTCCAGGTTGGACTATCTTAGCTGCTTTTATTTTGTCAGATTCTTGTCCCCTCCGACCCCAACCCTGGCACCATGTAGATATACAGTCAGTGCTCACGGGCTGTTGCCCGGCTTTTCCCCAAGCGCCACCAGGTTGCAGAACTCTAGCTCCTGGAAGGGGTTGGAAGCACACCGTCGGTGGTAACTGTCTGGTGGATTGTCTGGGACCTCGCGTGGCGGGCAGGGTGGGGGTAGGGTATTTACTGGTACTGGGGGGTCACCGTTCTGGGGCTAAATAGAGTTCTAATACTAGAGAATGTCTCCTTCCATTTATATTTTCTTGCATAAGTGGGAAAGGCCTGGAAGCAGGTTTTGTTTCTTTGTATGGTTTTAGGGGGGAGGTTCTGGGAATTGAACTCAGGGGTGTTCAAACTCTCAGCTACGCCCCAGCCTTTTTTATTTTTTATTTTAAGACAGGGTCTCACTAAGTTGCTGAGAGTCTCACTAAGTTGCTGAGGCTGTCTTCACATCTGCGTCCTCCTGTCTCGGCCTCCCAAGTACTGAGATTACAGGCGTGCGCCACCTCACCCAGCTCGTTTGATTGTTTTTAAGTGATCATTCTATTGCCACTTTTAGGGGTCTTGCCTTTTCAACCACTTTTTCCTTGAGTTGAGATTTTGTGTTTTGCACGACGCGTTCTCCTGTGGTGTAAGAAGAGCCCGTGTGCACCTGGGGTGAGACCTCTCTGTCAGATGAGTAATCATTTTCTAGTTGGAGTTTCCTGCGGTGGGGGAAGTTGGGAGGGTGGAAATGGTATTTTTCCTCTTTCTCTTTCCCACACCCGTCAGTTAGAGAACTCCCCTGGGAGGGGACTGTGCGGTGTAGCCGAGGGTCTCTGGGGTGGGCATAGTGGCAGGTCTCAGGACTTGATTGGGATAAGCAGGGTGGAGAAAGCGGAGCTGCTGACCCAGGCGCTCTGGTCTCTCTTCAGTGTGCCAGGATGTCCTGCGGCCATTGTCCCTGAGTGGAAGGAGGCTAGGCTTGGGTGAGCTCTCCCCTCCCCTCCACTGCGCCCAGCCATCAGGCCCTCGGAGGGAACCCCGGGGTTTTGGAGGGAACCCTGGGGTTTTGGAGGGAACCCCAGGGTTTCTCCATCGAGGCTCAAGGGCTTCTCTGGCAGGGTGTTCAGCACAGGGGGAGGGGGCGGGCTGGGCCGAGCCTCGTGCTGGCGCTGTCTGGCCTGCCGTTAGGAATTCTTAGAGGCTTCGTCGTGTGAAGGAACCTGCAGGCCAGGGGTCCTTATCTCGGGGTCCACAGGCTCCTCTTCGGGAGCTGCACGCCCTGCCGGTGCTATCGAGTCGCACACGTGGGGGAGGCATGTTCTCATCAGGTCACCAGAGAGGCTCAGGGCCAGGCCACCGCTGCGTCAACCCAAAGAGTAGCAGCAGCCTTTCTAATGCAGAAGAGGACGTGTTCCTGTAAGAGCCGGGGTTCAGTTGGATTCCCAGTGCCGAGTAATGGAGACCCCCCAGGATGATTCTAGAAAGCAGCTCAGATCTCCCCTTCACACTAAGATTATCCCCCAGGAACTTCACAATGCCCCTGTAATTGGGGTTTGTGGTAATGGGGACCTTGTGGGTTTTGTTGCCGCAGATTCAGAGGTTGAACCCCCGAAGGTTAAACCAGGAGGTGTGATACCCACTTCCAGGGAGGGCAACCCAGAAACAGAGCAGACCCCCAAAGGTATAGAAGTGGAATGTCAGCAAGAATAGGCCATTGCTGAGCAGTTAAATGAATTTCAGCACTTGTTATTAATTTGAAAAAACCCTTACATCGAGCCTGTGATCTGGGCCGATTCCGGTCTCCAGTCAGGGAGCCAGCCGCTCCCAGAAACCGTCAGGAGTGTTTGATACACAGCAGTGGACCCCAAGGGAGAGGAAATGCTGAAAAGGAGAAAAGCGAATTAAAAACTTCTCAGATTAGAGCAAAATACTGAACGCGGTTACGCAAGCGCGTGACTCTGCCCTGACAGCCTCTCTCACTTTTGACAACCCTTCCAGGTTTATTTTTTTAAAGTCCTAGCCACAATTATGAATAGGGGGCCGTATCTGTTGAGACTTCCCAAGGATTACATAAACAGTTTAGATAATTGTATCTTTTTAAACAACGGTTTCTGAAAACACTGAAAAAAAAATTCCACTTATTTAACAGTCTGGAGCCTGAGCCAGCCCTGGGAGTTCCGGGGAGGCCCTGCAGAATGCTTCCTCCTGCTTGTGAGCGGGCGGGGCTCTGGCTTCCAGGGCGGGAGGGGCCTCCCCGAGTGTGGGGTGCAGTGGGAGGGAGGAGGAGGCCCCAGACTGCTCCTCACACAGCCTCCTGTCATCAGGAGAGAGCAGGGGCCCAGGATGGAGCAGAGCTAGGTCTCCTGGGGGCTTGGCCCTTTGGGGAGAGCGTGTATGTTCCAGGCATGCTCTTCATAGTTGACCGTCTAACATGGTGACAGACAGGGTTCCTGGGCCCCGGAGTCATAACGGGAACTCTCCCTGCTCTCTTAAGGTCTTAGCCATCTTGGGGACCTGCAGAGTTTCTCAGCCTGCGGGGCTGAGGTCCATCTCAGCAATGCCTATGAATCTTCGGTCACATCCTAGTTACCAGTTCTTGTCCTCACTCCAGTGGCCTTCCTTGGTCTTAGGTGCAAGGACTGGGGTGGCTTCTTGTCATCCTGCCCCACTTAGGTTTCAACTGTACCCCAAGTTTGTCGTTAGAAATATACTTTTAGTTAAGCATTCTCCTCCTCCAGATATCTCTTTTGGAAATGCAATTAGTTAAAGATATATAACTCTGCCAGGCATGGTGGTACACACCTGTAATCCCAGTACTTGGGAGGCTGAGAGAGACAGGAGGATTGCAGGTTCGAGGACAGCCTCAGCAAGTAGTGAGACTCTCATGAACGTAGCGAGACCCTATTTCAAAATAAAAATAAAATAGGGCTGGGAATGTAGCTTGGAGGTTGAATGCCCCTGGGTTCAATCTCCAGTACCACACAAACAAAAAAAGATACATAACTCTTTAGTGTAAATTAACTGTATCAGACTGATGTGCTTTTGTTTAAAGAGGGCTTGGTCCAGGGATTCTTAGACTATTTGAGGTTGTACACCCTTTCCAAAATTGAATGAGATAGACCCCTTCCCCACAAACATCCTGAATTATGTGTACCTTTTGGGGATTTTTAGGACCCCTTTGGCCCTACACTGGGGTTCTGAGTTCCTATAAGAATGGGGTATGTGGGAAAGGTTGTGGTGAGGGGCAGGAAACAGGGATAAATGAGGAACTGGGGTGCCACTAGAGATCCACTAAGTGGTTTTACCCCAGCCCGGTTATGTGGAAATATCACTCTTGAATGTCTTTTGCCAACTGTGGCCACTGTCTCAGAGGAAAGGTCCCCTCTGTCAGCAGTGACACATAGCCATGGTGCTGTACTTGAGAACCGTCCCTTCATGTATCCAACATGAAGCTAGATGGGGAGAAAACCTCCCCAGGGACGCTGGAGCTGGCTTCCTGCTGGAGGAGGCTGGGGGCAGCTTGTGTCCCTCTGGAGGGTGAGGTCCTCTTGGGGGGGGGGGACACCAGGCCTGCTGCCACCACCTCCTAGCGGAAGGGGCAGGGGCTTGACCACTCCATAAACTCCTAACCTTGAGTGTGACATCACTTGTTTTCTTTGGGGAAGTCGATTTGACCACGTGGCCTGTGATTCCTGGGGTATTGCTCTTCTCAAACGGGGGAAAACACGGGGAAAGTTTTGGGATCCGGGCCTTGATGCTGAAGCCTCGCAGGGGATTTTGGAAGTGAGGCGTGGTGTGGTGAAACAGGCAGCGTGACCGGTCGTCGTCCCTGGCTACGCGAAGCCCCGCGTCTGCGTGCTGACTCGAGGAGGAGAGAATGTCCCCTGTGAGCCAGCTGGACGAGTGTCAACAAGGCTCCGGCACAGAGGCGCAGCGCCTGGCCGGGGGAGTGTGCAGGGCTTGGGGGCTGGACCCAGCTTGACACACATGGATAGAATGGTCCTTCTCTTGAGCCAGGGTCCCCGTAACCCCATGGAGCCATTCCCAGGGTGGCTCAGCATCCGAGCCCAGCTGGGCAGCTGCATAGGGGCGGCTCAGCTGCTGATGGGAGGTACAGCACCATCGGCACCGCGTCATGGGATGAGGCTCAGGCCTTGCACACAGTCGAGCGGATATACCTTGTGACCAGACGCAGTCTTTCACGTCTGTGGTTTAACACAAGTAATTCTTGTTATTGCTATGTTCTCAGGACTTTGTTTTTTTGGGGTTTCTTTTGTTTTTTGTTTTTTTTTTTTTTTGGTGCTGGTGGTACTGGGTGAATGAACCTACGGGTGCTCTACCACCAAACGACACCCCCAGCCCTATTTTATTTTATTTTTTATTTTGAAACAGGGTCTCGCTAGAGTTACCGAGGCTGGACTGTAAATTGTGATCCTCCTGCCTCAGCCTCCTAAGTACTGGGGTTATAGGTAGGTGCCACTGTGCCCCCACTTCACTGGACTTCTTTTTTTTTATTTATTTATTGGTGCATTGTAATCATACATCTCGATGGGTTTTAGGGTGGTAGAAGTATACATGCACCCATCGGTTAATGAGCCCTCTCCCAAGGACTTCTTGATATTAAGTAAGATAAAGATTACTCAAGCAGCGTGCAAAAAGCAGTAGCCATAGATGAGAAGACTTATCGATTGAACCTTCCTGCATCTGCTGGGGGGACTGCACTTTGAGAACCACGTGCTCAAGCCGAAGCCGGCTGGCCCTGGTATTGCATTGCACCTCGGCACGGGCAAGTGAAGTGCAGGATGGAGGGGCATGGACAGGTAGAGTGGGCCTCTGGCTGCTGTCTGGGGAGTTTACACCTGATTCTACAGCCTTCTCGGCTGTGATGGATGATCATGCTGCACTGAGCTGGTCTCCACGCATGTCCTACCCCGGGGTCTGGGGCACCCCCAGTCTGAAGTTTAAAGCTGTACAGACAAGCAGGCAATCCGTCCGTGCTGCATTTGGCTTTATAGAGACAAGCCCTGCACTGACCACACAGCACACCTGCCGGGGAGACATGGTTTACACCAACAAGCACGGATTGAAGCAAGGCATTATTTTAAATATGCAATACCAAGCCAGGCGTGGTGGTGCACGCCTGTAATCCCAGTACTTGGGAGGCTGCGACAGGAGGATCGCAGGTTCGAGTACAACCTCAGCATATAGTGAGACTCTCATCAACCTAGCGAGACTCTGTTTCCAAATAAGAAATGAAACTGGGCTGGGGGTATAGCTCGAAGGTAGAATGCCTCTGGGTTCAAGCCCCAGTACCACAAAAAAATAAATAAGTAAATAAATATGCAGTATCAGCTGGGCGTGGTGGCGCATACCTGTAATCTCAGTATTGGGAGGCTGAGACAGGAGGATCACAGGTTTGAGGACAGTCTCAGCAAATAGTGAGATTCTCGTCAACCTAGAGAGACCCTGTTTCCAAATAAAAATGAAATAATGGGGGTATAGCTCAGAGGTAGAATACCCTTGGATTCAATCCCCACCACAATTAATTAATTTTATTTATTTATTTTTGTTGTTGCTGTGCTGGGGATTGAACCCAGGGGCATTCTACTTCTGAGTTCCACTCCCAGCCCTATTTTTTATTTTTATTTTGAAACAGGGTCTCACTAGGTTGATGAGAGTCTCACTACTTTCTGCGGCTGTCCTCGAACCTGCGATCCTCCTGTCTCAGCCTCCTAAATACTGGGATTACAGGTGTGCGCCACCATGCCTGACTACCATTAATTAATTAATTAATAAGCAAGCAAGCAACACCAGGATTATTTGTGGCCATGCAATATATTCACACAGTGGGGACAGCAGGTAGAAAGGAATCAACTACTCGGCCGTTCAGGCAAAAGCATCCATTTTGGTCTCAATAAGGAGATAACTACTGGTCTGTATCTTCCTCTCTTGTGGCCTTGGAAGCACCTGGATTCCCACAGGCGAGGACATTACACCACTTCCTCAGTCCATTTCTGTCGCTAGGGAATCACTTAGAACCAGGTAGTTTCCTCCAGATGTCTCTCTCTGACGAAGAAAGGGAGTGTTAGATGCCTGGGCTGGGTCCCAGGAGGAAGGCACACTCTGTGGATGCCCAAGGGAAGGGCGACTGCCCCTCTCCAGGACCATCCCAGTCAGGACACGCTGGACCAGAGGAACCTGCGCTTCCCCATGGCCGAGGCATGAAACACACAGGCATCTGACACCCTGCATACGGGCTTCCAGTGACACCGCTAATGAGCTACACTTCCGAGGATGGGTGCTCTACAAACGAATCTACTAGGAGGAGTAGAGACACCAAGACGAATCAGCCAGGGACCTGCCTTCCCGAAACAACTTCACTTTAACAGGGGGAGGGAGAGCAAAGCCATTCTTGGTCGCTAAAGCCCTCCTGCTTTGTCCCTTGTTCCCTCCACCCACCTCTGATGCTGGGGGCTGAGAGGGCTCCCCCATTCAGCCTTCACCATACCAGGTGCCCCGGGGGTCCCGAGCTCTCAGAAATGAGGAAATCAAGCCCTTGTGGTGTGGTGGGAGCCTGCCTGCCCCATAGCTGGAGCTAAGGCCCATTCCTGAGCAGGTGCCCTGTGGCCACCGTGCCTGCCGCTGGGGCCATGCAATGGACTCTGGGCTGAGGATCCCCAGGTCCCCTTGCTGGCCGGGCCCCACACTGATGGAGGGAGCCTGGATCCCCTCCCCCCTCCTTCAGCCTGTCCAGCCCAGCTAAACTCGAGGACTCTGGGGGTCACAGCTGCTGCGTGGGTCCACGGGAAGGTGCTCGGGCTCAGCACCTCCTTCCCTCTGGAGTTCGGCCTGCCTTTCCCCTAGGGACATGGATTGGCTTCTTCCTCCTCCCTCTACCCCCACCCCCCGACCCGAATCACCTAGAATAGAGCGCAGGCCCAGGAGCCAGGACAGGCTCAGACCTCCTCCACCTGTCCCTGCCCTGTGACTCGGGTGAGCCACCTAGCCTTTCTAAGCCTCAGTTTCCTTGTTTGTGGGATGGAGATAATGACCTTGCATACTTCACGGTGTCTTGCGGAAGCACCCCTCTCCTCCTCCGACGGCCCGAAGCCTCCAGCGTGGTATGTGGGGTGGCCGGCACACGTTGTACCTGGCATGTGTGGGTGTGGTAGTAAGAGAAGCAAACACAACTAATTCCATCTAATGAGGGGGAAACTGCACGACTTCCTGTCTGTGCCAGGGCACGGGGCAAGCAGCCCTCTGCTCTCAGCCACAAGTATTTGCTGAACCGTCACCACACAGGGTGCCGCAGAGGTCTTGGGCTCCCAGAAATGAGGACCTCAAGCCACTTTGGTGTGGCGGGAGCCGTGTCTCTCTGTATTTTACCCACATTTTATTTCGTCTTCACAAGCCTGTGAGATGGGTGTTAAATGTTATCATCCCCATTTTGCAGATGAGCAAACAGAGGCCCAGAAAGGCCTGTAGGTTGGCCTGGCATAGTACATACTGAACACTTACTGTGTGCCAAGGGTTGCAGATCTAACAGCAAAACAGACCTAAGTCCCTCTGTCGCGGTGCTGGCACTCCACCGCTGGTCCCTTGCCCCCGAGCAGCGGGAAGGTGTCAGAGGCAGGACCTCAAGCCAGGTCTGGTGGCCTCCAGAGCTTGAGCCCGTTCCACCTGGCCCTGCAGCTCTCCTGGCCCTCAGGATTCTCCCCTCTTGGGGGAGGAGCGTGTGCACCGACTGTCCCTGGCAGCCCCTGGGGGAATCTGAGGTTTGGGGCAATCCTGAGCCAGGGGACAAGCTATTTCTGTCAAGCCCTGTTTCCCCAGCAATCCCCAGGCAGCCCCATCCCAAGAGAGGTTTGGTCAAATGCCTGACCTCCGGGATGGTTTCCCCAGGGGGCGGAGCTTTCCCAAGGGGACTCTCCCAGGGAGGAGGGTGGTCTCTGTCCTGGGGCCCCTGAGGACCCCTGTCCTCCTGGCTGAGGCGGGAATCCCCTGGGACTTCTCTGGGTTTCCGGGAGGGATTCATTGTTTTCCTACAGCTTAGGCCCCAGAGGGAAGAAAACAGAAAGCCAGGGTGTGTCGGAGGGTTGCTCAGCCCAGGGCGGAAGTGGCTCCGGTGTTTGAGGCTGGGCCTCTGCCCTCCCTCACACTCAGCTCCAGGCCACCTCTTGCTGCCTCGACACCTGTATTTATTGAACATTTATTATGTGCTATGTGTTATTGGTCTAACAGTCAACAAAGCAGACCCTAGTCCCTCCCTCAGGGTGCTAGCACCCATGGGTGGTCACTCGCCCGGATGAGCTGGGAGGTCTCAGAGCCAGGACTCAAAGCCAGATCTGGCGGCCTCCAGGGCTGCTGCTGATCCCACCTCACCCTCCAGGATGCGCCCATCCCCGGGACACTCTGCTCTTGCAGGAGAGCGCAGACTGTCACTGGCAGCCCCTCGAGGAATGTCGCTGGGCAGTGACAGTTTCTTTTAACTCAAGGGAACAATCTGAGGTTCACAACCTCTACCCTGCCCCCAAGATTATTGTAGCAATCACTAGAAAGACTGTAAATGGCCAATTTTGGGGGGGTAAATAAAATATTGTAAAAGCCTACGTGCAGTGAAATACTATGAAACCATTACAAGTCATCTTGGAGGAGAAAATTAATGACACGAGACGAGGGCTTTGTAACATATTTAGTCAAAATTCAGGTCACAAGACATAACGTACATTTTTTCATTTTTTAAAAATACATTTTGAGCCAGACGTGGTGGTGCACGCTTGTAATCCCAGTACTTGGGAGGCTGAGACCAGAGGATCCAGGTTTGCGGTCAGCCTCAGCTACTTAGTGAGGCCCTCCGCAACTTCCTGAGACCCGGTTTCAAAATAAAGTATAAAAAATAGGGCTGGGGGTGGAGTTCGGAGGTAGAACACCCCTGGGTTCAATCCCCAGTACCGCAAAAAAAAAAAAACATTTTGAGTGGAGTGTGGTGGTACACGCTTGTAATCCCATACTTGGGAGGCTGAGACAGGAGGAGAATCACAGGTTTGCAACCAGCCTTAGTAACTTAGTGAGGCCTTCCGCAACTTAGTGAGACCCTGTTTCAAAATAAAAAGAATAAAATAGGGCTGGGGGGGGGTGAAATGTAGTCCCTGGGTTCAATCCCCAGTACTACATACACACACACAAAAAAAAATTGGCCACGCACAGTGGTACATGCCTGTAATCCCAGCTACTTGGGAGGTTGAGGCAGGAGGATCACAAGTTCCAGGCTAGCCTGGGCAATTTAGAGAGACCCTGTCTTAAAATAAAAAATAAAAAGAGTTAGGGATGTAGCTCAGTGGTAGAGCACCCCTGGGTTCCATCCACAGTATCACACACACACACACACACACACACACACACACACACATTTATATATGCATAGAAAAATGCCTGGAGCATTGAATAGCAGATGTTAACTATCTGAGTTGTAGAATTGTAAGGGACTTTTGTTTTTTCCTGTTTGCTCCATATTCCTAATGTCCTTCAGTAAAAAAAAATGCGTGTCTTTTGTAATCGTGGAGAAAACCGTCCATAGTAGATTGGAGAGCAAGAGGAAAGGCCTTCTGTCCCCAAGAAGGCCGGGGCTTCAGCCTTGTTCCAGGAATGCAGATGCCAGAGGAGCCGCGGGAGGAGCAGCGGGGCAGGGGTCAGCTGGAGAATTAGCGGGCATCGTTGTCCGGGTCTCATCGCAGATGTCCTCTCCCAGAGAGGCCACCTGCCCACACGGCCTGGCTGACTGTGGCCCCTCCACACTCACTCTCTTTCGCCCCATTAGATGGTCTCCACCGTGCTTGTTGGCATCTGAAGCGATCTGCCTGCTTGCCTGCGACTGGCTGATTCTTGGTCTCCTACATCGGCAGGCAAGCTCCCCGAGGGCAGGGTCCCTGTCTGTCTGGAAAGGGGCCCAGGTTAGACCTTCGTTTGTAAGAAACGGTGGACATTTATCCTAAGGCCATACCTGGCAGTGAGAACTGGGAATCTAGAAACAGCAGAAAGCTGGCTGACGGGCCGGAAGTGGACAGAGCTTGGCAACCAGGATGGGGGGGGGCCGTGGCCCAGCATTCGTGACCACCGCTGCTACTCACGGGTGCTGTAGACGAGCCAGCTCTGTGCTCTGCACTTTACATCTGAGGAAAGGGAAGGGGAAGGGTTTAATCCCATGATCCCTGGCCCTCCGCTCGCAGCCCTCCTGCTGCTACCAGACACCTGTCTCCCAGTTCAGGACTTGGGCGTCTTCCTCTCAAACCTGCTCTGTTTAAGTGCTCATCCCACAGTGTCACGGGTATACACGATGATTTCTGTGGGTTCTTGTCTTCCGTGTTGAAAAGAATTTCAGCACGCGCCAGTCAAAGATAAAGGCATAGGTTTTAATTCAAGAAAGGTGGAGATTAGCCGCGCATGGTGGCGCACACTTGTGATCCCAGTACTTGGGAGGCTGAGACAGGATGACCCCAAGTACGCGGCCAGCCTCAGCTACTTAGTGAGGCCCTCCGCAACTTAGTGAGACCTTGTTTCAAAATAAAGAATAAAAAATAGGGCTGGGGGTGGAGCTCGGAGGTAGAATGCCCCTGGGTTCAATCCCCAGTACCAAAAAAAAAAAGAAAAAAGAAAGGTGGGGATACACAGTCAGGGGAGGCACGGGCCATCTCAAGGTTGTAAGAGTCATGGCAGAGAGGGGCACAGAGAGAGGCATCAGGGTGGCTGCTCAGAGACAAAGAAAAAAAAAGAGAGGCTTGGATCTTTTTCAGTCTTTTCTTATAGGGCTCACTTGAGAGGGGCTGGCCAGGGGCACCATGGGATGGCGGCCTCCTCTTTGAAGTTTGCGAACAAAAGGTGTTGAGATAGGACTTCCAGGGACCCCAGAGGCTTGGAGACTTGGAGACATGAAGCTGGGGTGCAGTGCTTTTCTAATAAAAGGTGTAACTTTTTCCTGGGATCCTCCTCCCAGGAAACCGAGGCAGAAGAGTTCTGATCACCTCAGGAGTTTCAGAAGCTAGACCATTGTGATTTTAAAGATACGGGCCTGGCTTTTTTTGGGCAAGTCCCAGGCCAGCCCTGCAAGGTGAAGCTCAGTGTTTTAGATTTTTAAAACTATATTTTTCTTTCCTTCCCAATTTGTCTCCTTCCTACCTAAAATTTTATCTCTTCTATTCTACCTCATCAGCAGGACCTAGGTGGCTCCAAGATGTTAAATCCCAGTGCTGATTCCCTGTCCTCCTATTGCTTAACCTTTTGCAGCAGACTGCACCGGCCTCCTTGACACGCTGGTGTCCCTCCCATCGTACTTGCTGGGTCCTCTCAGTCCCCTTTGCTGAGCTGTCGAATGGGGTCCCGTCCTCAGACAGCTTCTCTACTGACGTCCACCCTCTTGGTGATCTCGTACCATGTCATTGCCTTAAAGGGTAACACGCTGAGCCCTTGCAAATCTTCATTTCCGGCCTCTCCCCTGAATTCCAGACTTACATATCTACCTCCAGCGGAGTGTCTAAAAGGCATCTCACACTAAACATGTCCAAAGAGGAGTTCTTTATCTTCTCCCCAAATATGGCTCCCTCTGCAGCTACCTACAATTCAGAATGGCAATTCCATGCTCCCCAAATCCTGAGAGTCTCCTTTTTTTTTTTGTGGTACTGGGATTGAACCCAGGGCCATTCCACCTGAGCTACACCCCCAGCCCTTTTAGGGTCTCGCTAAATTACTAACAGCCTCACTAAGATGCTGAGGCTGGCCTCTAATCTGTGATCCTCCTGTCCCAGCCTCCCAAGTACAGGGATTACATGCACGTGCCACCATGCCTGGCTTCCTTCCTCTTTTTTTTTTTTTCTTGTGGTATTGGGGATGGAACCCAGGGGCTTCTACCTCTAAGCTATACCTCCAGTCCTATTTTTTTTTTTTTTTTTTGCGGTACTGGGGATTGAACCCAGGGGTGTTCTACCTCCGTGCTACACCCCCGGCCCTATTTTTTATCCTTTATTTTGAAACCGGGTCTCACGAGGTTGTGGAGGGCCTCACTAAGTAGAGAGGGGGGGGGAAGGAGGGAGGGAGGGAGAGACAGAGAGAGAGAGAAAGCTGAGGTTGGCCGCGAACCCAGATCCTCTGGTCTCTGCCTCCCAAAGTACTGGGATTACAAGCGTGCGCCACCACGCCCGGCTCCACCTTTGTTTTTCTTTTCTTTTTTTCTTTTTTTTCTTTTTTTGGTGGCACTGGGGATTGAACCCAAGGGCATTCTACCTCTGAGCTACACCCCCCCGGCCCTATTTTTTAAATTATTATTTTGAAATGGGGTCTCACTAGGTTAATGAGAGTCTCACTACTTGTTGAGGCTGTCCTCAAACCTGCAATCCTCCTTTCTCAGCCTCCCAAGTGCTAGGATTACAGGCATGTGCCACCACACCAGGCTTCACCCCCACCTTTGAACTTGCTATTTTCTTCCCAGAAACCCTCTTCCCTAATTAACACTAATTAATTCTTAGGGTTCATGTCCTTACTTCTTTTAGGTCTTTTGCTCACAATTTACTTTCTTAGATGTCCAGCTTTTCCTGGACACACTACCTAGAATTTTGGCGCCTTCCTGACACACCCTTCCCCTCTCCGGTACTTACCACCAACCGCTGTATTTTTAATTTGTTATTAGTTGGTGGTGCCCCCCCCCCCGCCATAGACCACAGACTCTATGAGGGCACGGATTTTGTTTGTTTTGTCCAGTGCTCTATCTCCAGAGCCCTAGGGCAGTGCCTGTCGTAGTAGTTGCTCAATAAATATCTGATGAGTGGCTATTTCAAAGAAGGCCAGTGAAGGCACCGATTACTGTTTATCAAAGCCTTGAGACAGGAGGGAAAGAACGCTGGGGTTTCTACCAGCTTCGGGCATTAACGGGCTGAGTGAGAAGGAAACCCTCACGTAGAGAAGGCCCCGCCCGGGTGGAAGCCATGCTGGTGTCTGCCTGGCCGCGCGCGCAGTCAACTCCCAGCTCGGAGGCTTTTGAAGAACCGGCCACCAATGCACTGGCTTTGATCACAGGCCTACCCTCGGCTCTCAGCCTCAACTATTTACCTTCCTTTTTTTCCGCAGGTTCCAGAGTTCACAAGCCACTTGCAGAAGACAACATCGAGGTAAGAGAACAATAAGAGCATGTCTAGGTTGGGACTTCCCAACCTGAAAGGTCTTGGAGCGTATTCAAGGAAGGCCAGGCTGCTGAAAGTGTTGGCCGGTGGATACAGTGGAGGCCCAGGGGGCTGGTGCTGACACCCTGGACCGCGTGTGAGCCCTGGGGGCTGGGGGACAGCTCAGTATTGTCAGAGGTGGCTGTGAGGTTGCTAGGCCCGATGTCGGACTCCGTTTTCTGTTGCTACAACACGATATCTGAGACCGGATGATTTAGAGAGGAAAGAAGTTTCTCGAGGCTCCCGGTTCTAGAGGCTGGGAAATCCAAGATGGGTGGCCGCATCTTGCATGGGTCTTGTGTTGGGTCATGGTGTGGCGGGAACGTGGAAGGGAGAAGGGCGTGCAGAAGAGAAAGCAGGTGGAGCTGGGCTAATAGAAAATGAACCCAGCCCCCTTCACAACCTCATCGCCTCTTTAAAGCCCAACCTCCCAGCACCGCCACGGTGGCAGATTCAACACGGGGTTCGGAGGGGACAAACCGTCTTCAAACCACAACACCTAGAAAGGAGGCACCGCCCTTGGGGAAACAGCGGACTGTGGGCCCCGGGCTGTGGGCTTGGAGGCAGGCCTTCCTGCTCTGCCTCCCTGGCTTTCTCCAGAGCTCCTGCACAGTCCCTGAACTACTGGCCTCAGTAGAGTGTCTAGAGCATCTTCCTTCCTTCCTTCCTTCCTTCCTTCCTTCCTTCCTTCCTTCCTTCCTCTCTTATTTTTTTCTTAGCAAGATAGCAAGGACAGTTTAGTTTTAGATTGAGAGAAATGTACTAGAATCCTTCCAGCACAGGGTTCCTCTGATTTTGTATTAAATCTCTGTTCAAATTATAGAAAGTGAAAATTGCAGTGGCTAAAGGCGGTGAGGGAGCGCGCGTGTATTGATACGTACCGCTGATGTGGTTGGCGAAGGGGCAGCTTTTCAAAACGCGTCTAGCCTTGGACCAAGCAATTCCACTTTATAGAATCTACCCCAGGAAGATAGTCACATCTGTGCAAAGGTGCAGATACAAAAAATATTTATAACTGCACTGTTCATAATAGGAAAAAAAGGGAACATCAGAAACCCCCCAAAAAAGCAAATTGGTTATTCAAAATTTGCACATCTAAGCCGGGTGTGATGACACACACCTGTAATCCCAGTACTTGAGAGGCTGAGACAGGAGGATCTCAGGTTTGTTGGCCAGCCTCAGCAATTTAGCAAGGCCCTCCACAACTTAGTGAGGCCCTGTTTCAAAATTAAAAAAAAAAAATTAAGCCGGGCATGGTGGCACACACCTGTAATCCCAGTATTTGGGAGGCTGAGACAGGAGGATGTCAGGTTCAAGGACAGCCTCAGCAAGTAGTGAGATTTTCATTAACCTAGAGAGACCCTGTTTCAAAATAAAAAGTAGGGCTAGGGTTGTAACTAGGAGGTAAAATGCCCCCGGGTTCAATCCCCAGTACCACAAAAAAATTTTTTAAATAAAATAGATCTGAGCCGGGCGTGGTGGTGCACGCTTGTAATCCCAGTACTTTGGGAGGCGGAGACCGGAGCATCCGGGTTCGCGGCCAGCCTCAGCTCTCTCGCTCTCTCTCTCCCTGTCTCTCTCTCTCTCTCTCTCTTTCTCTCTCTCTCTCCTTAGTGAGGCCCTCCACAACTTCGTGAGACCCGGTTTCAAAATAAAGTATAAAAAATAGGGCCAGGGGCGTAGCGCAGAGGTAGAGCGCCCCTGCGTTCAATCCCCAGTACCGAAAAAAATAAAATAAAATAGATCTGGAGGTGTAGTTCAGAGGTAGAATGCCCCTGGGTTCAATCCCCAATACCACAAACAAACAAAAAATCACACATCTATACAAGGATACATGTAGCAGAATGACATCGGTGCATATTTATGGAGAAATATATTTGGATATATTGTTTTTGAACAAAAAAATAGAAAAACCTTATATAATATGCAAGGAAAGTAGCTTTGGAGCCGGCCTGGGGAGCTTAGCCAACCTGGGAGCTGGGGCAAGTTCTGTGAGCTGCCGAAGCCTTGTCTGCCGCCTGTAGAACGGGCACGAGACCTACCTCAAAACTGGCAGGACTGGGTGAGACTAACAGGTGCGGAGGCTGCCGCACAGACAGGACGTGAACCTACAGTATGTTTATCTGTGTAGAAACCTGGAAACAGTGGGGGAGAGGGGATGCTTGTTTGTGTTTGGCTTTGGTTTTTGTGGCTGGTAGAATCATGGGTGATTTTCAATATTTTCTTACTTTTCTACCAGAAATGCATCCTCTACCACACCTGACTCTGTTGTACCTATTTTGAGTATGTTACCTCTAAACTCTGTCCTGTTAAAGTACCATGTTGAGTAGCACCGTGGCCACATTTAACCTTCTGTAGGTAATTGAGTCATTTTCCTGAACATACATGTTTACCTTCGAACGACTAAGCTGAGGAGAGCCATCTGTCTGTCCCTCCATGATAGGGACCCCGGTCACTGTGCTGGAATTCTTGACACCTTTTTTCACGGCTGTCTCTGTCTCTGCCTCTCCTTCCTTGTATCTGTGACTAGAGTACTACATGACAACAGGTTAACTTCTAGCTTACTCTTTTTTTATATTTTTATTTTTATTTTTGTGGTCCTGGAGATTGAATCCAAAGACATTCTACCTCCAAGCTACACCCCCAGCCCTTTTTTAATGTTTTGTTTTGAAACAGGGTCTTGCTAGGTTACTGAGAGTCTCACTAAGTTGCTGAGGCTGGTCTTGAACCTGCGATCCTCCTGCCTCAGCCTCCCAAGTACTGGGATGACAGGTGTGCATCCCCATGCCCACCCGCTTAGCTTCCTCTTTTAGAATGGCTCAGCTGGATGACTGTGTGGGGTTTCTTGGTTGTTGTCCGCCACTCACCCTTGCTCCTCCCAGGATCTGACCTTGGTGGATGACATCAACCATGTTTCCAGTTGGTTTGGCCAATTGAAGACCCAGCTGAGGTGGGAGGGTGGGAGGAGAGTGACATGGGGGCCCTTTACGCCCCAGCCCCCTCCCTTGCTAGGCCTCATGTCAGCAGTGCCTGCGATCTTCACCCCGCAAACCACAGCTCCCGCCAGCGCAGCCCTCTCCTGCTGCTCTCTGGGTCCCAGCGGCCTCGCCCTCCTCCTGCTCTGGGGTTGCAGCCTCAGCTCCCTACTGTTGCTGGCTCGGGGGTGCCTCACCTCCCCTGTGGATTTCTCCCAGTCCTGCTCACCCCCTTGTAAATGCCCCTCCTTAGACGCTCCTTTGTCCCGGTGGTGGGGGGTGCAACTGTTTCCTGCTGAGACTGCCTAAAACAGAAAAATCTCCTGATTTGCATCTAACACAGGAATAAACAGTTCCTTCCCCGAGTGAGCCCGGGAGACCCTCGTGGGAGTCCCGGCTCGGGCTTTGTGACATCTCTGGCCACACAGGGGCTTTTGTTTGGTTTTGTTGTTTTGTTCACATCCTAGTTTTTAACTATAATACAGATAATAAAGGGCGCTGGATTCGTGACTTCTTACAAGAGTGTGTCGTCAAGGAACATAAGCGTGTCAACAAAGGGAAACCAGGAGAAGGGACGGGGACTTCAAGAAGTTGTCTGGACAATGTCAACCATTTCAGGGTGGGGTTCAGGACCTTCCTGGGTCACGGGGAAGGTGGGGCCCAGGTCTGGACCGTGCAGTTGGCTGTTCGGGGTCATCCAGGCCCTGTCGGGTGGACCTCCCCCGGCCTCCAGGAGGAGTCCCTCAGGTGGACCCGCCCTGCCTGTGTGGCTTCCGGTCAGTTTTGTTCTTTGATGCTTTTGTTTGGAGGAGGACCGTGTGCTTGTCTGTTCGGTGGCATAAGGACACACAGCCCAGTGAGACCCAGGCCTTGGCCACGACCACTCTCGTACCCCAGGGAGCAGCCTGGAGCCCGGCGGCAGCCTGGGCCTGGGCACACCTCGGAGTCCAGCCTGCACCTCTCTCCTGCACCCCTCTCCTGGCCCCAGTCAGCCCTCATTTTTCTTTCTTTTTTTTTTTTTGGTACTGGGGATTGAACCCAGGAGCATTCACCCTCCGAGCTATACCCCCAGCCCTATTTATTTATTTATTTTTATTTTGAAGCAGAGTTTCACTAAGTTGCTGAGGGGCTCGATAAGTCCGTGAGACTAGCTTTGAACCTGTGATCCTCCTGTCTTATCCTCCTAAGTACTGGGATTATAGGAGTGCGCCACCACACCAAGCTAATTTGTGTAATTCTCTGAAGCACACATACCTCTAGAGAAAGAAAAAAAATCAAGAACCTTTTATGGCCACTCATTTCCTGAAGGACAAAAAAAGAAACATTTCATAAATGCTTCTTACAGAAGACAACAGGAAGGGGAGGCTCTGGCCGGCGAGGGTGACATCAGGGTGCTCCACAGACAAGGTGAGGGTCAAGCTGCCTGTGGGGACAGCGCAGGCAGACCCCTCAGGTCCAGCCTCCCTCTGGCCCAACACTGCAGAGATCCGGTCCTCAGCCCTCCCAGGCCAGAGGAATGGGCCTGGGAGCAGTGCCCCATTTCATGGGGAGGAGACACAAGCCAGGGAGGTGGGGATACTCTGACACCCCTCCTGCCTGATCTGTGCTCCTTTCACCTATAGGTGTGTGTGTGTGTGTGTGTGTGTGTGTGTGTGTGTGTGTGTGTGTGTCTGGGGATTGAACCCAGGGGCATTCTATCTCTGAGCTACACCCCCAGACCTATTTTTATTTTTTATTTTGAAACAGGGTCTCAGTAGGTTGATGAGAGTGTCACTACTTGTGAGACTGTCCTTGAACCTGAGATCCTCCTGTCACAGCCTCCCAAGTGTGTGTGCCACCATGCCTGGCTTAGGAATTTTTTTTTAACCTAGGGACCCTTGAGCTACACAGCCTCATACAGCCCCGGCTACTCTTGAGACCCTTGGCCAAGTGTGTGCTGTGAGGCTCCTGGCGCCCTGTCCGGCAGAGGTGCAGGAGGCCACAGGCCCCTTCCTGTTCATTCTTGCTCCACAGATACGACGCCTAGGCAGCCGCACAGGGACCCCAGCCGGGGCCCAGCCCGCTCACTGTCCATGGTGAAGGCCCCGGAGGGCTGGGGGAAGCCTGCTCGGGCCTCTCTGCACAGCCCCTCCCTCAGCAGCAGGCTCCTGGTCCACCTTGCTGAAAGAGTGGATGGGACCCAGGTGGGCAGAACACCTGTGTGAACCTGTGTCCTGTCTCATCCTGTCTAAGCTGCCTGTAGCTTGGCTAGAATGTGCTGGAAGTTGGCCATGGCCAGGGAGGCCGCCACCAAGCATGCAGCGTTAAGGAAGTTCTCCACCGCGCAGTCAGAGTCGAGCCCAGTGTGCTCCTCCGGGAGACAGCGGCACGGTCTGCAACCCACAAACACAGGCGCCCTGCGTCAGACCTCCTCCCCACCCAGCCGAGGTTGTCAGAGCCTCAGCAGTGCCCTGGCCCCTGGGCAGCCCGGCTGCCACCCTCTGTTGGTGGCCCCATAGCAGCTGTGCTGAGTGATCCCCTTGCCTGGGGCGGGCGGGGCCAGCCACCCTGTTTCTATTACACATCATCGCACTGATGTAACCAGCTCTCAAGAGATGCTGCAGAGGGAGAAACGCATCGCAGCTGCCTCCGCCACTGCACCTCCCCTGCCAGGCACGAGGCTTCCCGACAGGGGCTCCTTCCACCCAGCAGCTCACCCACTCCCTGGAAGGGGCTTGTCAGGCCCTCCTGAGGCCTCATGTGCACCTGCTGTTCCCGGCCTTTCACGCCTGGATGCACGTTACTATCATCTGGGATTTTAGAAAATACTGGTGCAAGCTGGGTGTGGTGGCGCACGCTTGTAATCCCAGTACTTGGGAGGCAGAGACCGGAGGACCCGGGTTTATAGCCAGCCTCAGCTACTTAGTGAGGCCCTCTGCAACTTACTGAGACCTGGTTTCAAAATAAAGAACAAAAAATAGGGCTGGGGGTATAACTCAGAGGTAGAATGCCCCTGGGTTCAATCCCCAGTACCATAAAAGAAGGAAAGAGAAAGAGAGAGGAGAGAGAGAGAGAGAGAGAAGAGAAAAGACTGATGCTCAGACCTCACCCCCACCCCAAAGATTCTGACTAAATTGATGTAAGTTTCAAAAAAAAGTTTAATAAGGTTTTATTAAAGGGTGATGAACATATCAAAAATAGCACAAACCATAGTGTAAAATTGGTTGTGTTTTCACCAAGTGAACTTACCCCAAGTGATCGGCGTCTAGATACGGAACAGAACATTACAGCCGCCCCTGGGAACCCCTTCCGATCACTCCCGGACGCCAGAGGCCGGCTACTGGTATCGATTGGTTTTGTCTGTCTTTGAACTCCGTAGTATGTAAAAGGAGTCTTACAGCATATCATCTTTTGTCTCTGGCTTCTTCCACCTACGTGGGTCGTTGCTTGTAGTTGTTGTGGTCGGTTCACTCTTTCTTTACTTTTTTGCTTTTTTTGGCACAGGGGATTGAACCCAGGGGCGTTCTACCTCCGAGCTACACCCCCAGCCCTATTTTTTATCCTTTATTTTGAAACTGGGTCTCACGAAGTTGCAGAGGGCCTCACTAAGTAGCTGAGGCTGGCCGCGAACCCGGATCCTCCGGTCTCAGCCTCCCAAGTACTGGGATTACAAGCGTGCGCCACCACGCCCGGCTGTCAGTTCACTCTCATTGCTGTAGAGTTCTCCACTGTGAGGATATTCTTCAATCCGTCTGTCCATTCTACTGCTGGTGGATATTTGGAGTGTCGTTTCCAGTTTGGGGCCGTTGCGACTGCTACCGTTGTGCCCACTCTAGTGTGTGTCTTTCGGAGCTCAGGGATACGGTTCTTCTGGTGGAAGATGTTATCTGGCGGATACAGTTAACGGTGGAATTGCTAGGCAAATATGGTTATGAGTATGTCCAACTTTTGCACCTTATGCCAAACAATTTCACACTCCCCGCCCCTGCCCCAGCAATGTATGTGAGTTCAGGTTGCCACACATCTTTGCCAACAACTGGTATTTTCCGTTCTTTTCATGTTGGCCATCCTGGTGGGTGTGTAGTGGCATCACAATAACAATGTGGTTTTAATTCGCATTTCCCTGGTGACTGACACAGTTGCGCACCTTTTCATGTTTATTGGCCATTTAGATCTTCTCTTTGGAAGTGTCTTTTGAAGTATTTTGATATAAGCATTTTTTTAAACTTCCTTTAGGTAGTTCTAATATGCAACCAAGGTCAAAAACTATTGAGCTAAACCACAAATTAGTATCTGCTATCTCCTTTCTTGTGGTCCTGCCCTTGAGCTCGGAGCAGTTTGGATCTGAGGGGACCTTATAGATTTGGGGAAAGATAATCTGTTCCCACGACTGAGATGTGCCTACCAGGAAGAGGAAGGAGTTTGGAGCTGGCCCTTGAGAAACTGTAGGAATGCGGTCTCCACTTCAGAAGGGTCCAGAGAGGGCCTGCGGTGTCCACAGCTGCCACAGACATTTCCTGACCACAAAAATGGCTCCATGCTCATCCCCCTGGAGCCCCAGGCTGCCATGTGGAGGAGGCGGAGGGCCCCATGCCAGGTACTTCCCAGTTTCTGGGCCAGTGTGAACAGGACCCAGCTCTTGTGGGGGTGGTGGTCAGACCAGGGACAGTGGCGTGTGTGTTCCAGGAACCTGGGTGTGGCTGAGGGAGGCCTTTGTCCTGGGTGGGAGGGTAACTGGTGGAGTTCTCCCACATGGGCCCAGGCCTGGCCAGCTCTTGAGTTGTGTGGGTCCACACAGGTCCTCCTCCTCTGCTCTGGACTGCACTCCCCCTGTCACGCTGTCTCATTGAGTACCACTGTGTACCCTGTGCTCATCTTGCCCCTGCCTGGACTGGACCCCCATCCCAGGGCCGGCAGAGCGCTTCTCCTCCACGGTGAGGAGAGTGCCATTTGTCAGTCAGGGACAGTGTCTCCATCTTGAAAAGGAAGACACAGAGCACACATAGACGAGCTGCCCCGTGGGCTCCGAGTCAGCGCACATGCCACACTACAGGGTTTTTTTTTTTTTTTTGTGGTACTGGGGATTGAACCCAGGGGCATTCTACCTCTGTGCTACACCCCCGGCCCTATTTTTTATACTTTATTTTGAAACCGGGTCTCATGAAGTTGCGGAGGGCCTCACTAAGTAGAGAGAGAGAGAGAGAGCTGAGGCTGGCCGCGAACCCGGATCCTCCGGTCTCTGCCTCCCAAAGTACTGGGATCACAAGCGTGCGCCACCACGCCCGGCTGCCACACAGCAGTTTAGAGGGGCTCTCTGCTGTGTTCCTGGAGTTGGACTACTGGGCTGGGCTGGGATGCCGATGCCTGGACTGGTTGTGCACAAAGGCCCTCTGGCAGAGCGGAGTGGGCTCTGAATACCCTGGTGGAGCTCACCGCACTGCCCAGAGCTCAGTGGGATGGGCAGCTAGTCACTGCCTGTCCTCTGGGCTCTTTGAAAAGAGCAGGGTTCACCTGCTGTCCACTGGAGTCCTGCCTGCTGTGTGGCACGAGACGAGGGGCATGGAGGCACACGGGCAAAGCTGGCACTTTGGAAGCTGGGGCACAGAGCTCCTCTGGGCTCTGGGTCATGCTATGTCCCATGGATTCAGACTCCCCTTGGAAATTGCTCTGGGCATAGAGCACTTCATGTCTGACAGTCCAAGGGCAAATGTTGTGTTCTCCTGATTGGCCCCAAAGGCAGCCTGCACCAAGATAGTGACCAGAGTGCTGTCTGAACCTGGAGCGAGAGGAAAAACCACCTTCCAGCAATGCAGGGGAGTTCTAGTGGCTTCTTATATCTGCCAACAATTGTTGCTCCTCTGACTTCTCCACATTGGTCATCAGAGTCTCACTCCGATGAGAGGCCCCTTCCGCTGAGCCCGCATCCCAGCCTCGCTGTCTTCCTCAGGGGTTCCCCCGCCTAAGAGCAATAAACAGCATTAATCTGCTCTGTGTCACTGTGAACAATACCTGAGAAAAACAACTTCAGGGAGGAAGGATTGATTTTGGCTCCTGGCTTCAGAGGTCAGTCCATGGTGGGCTGGCTCCATTGCCCTGAGGCAGAGCATCATGGTGGAAGGGCGTGGCAGAGAGAGCTGCTCAGCTCATGGCAGCCAGGAAGCAAAGGGGGGTGGGACAGGGGCAGGATATCCCCTTCCAGGGTATGCCTCCCGCGACCTGCTTTTCCAACTAGGCATCCCTGCCTGCAGTTTCTACCACCTCCCAATAATGCTGCCAGCTATGAACCTGTAAATGGATTAATCCATTTTTGAGGTCAGAGACCTCATGACACACTCACTTCCCAAGAGCCCCACCTCCAACATTGCTGCAGTGGGGACCTAGTCTTCAACACAGAGGCCTTTGAGGAACATTCCAGGTCCATACCATAGCACCTGCCCTTTCATGCTTTCCACCTGGGTCTACACACTCTCCTCCCCTGGCTCCGCTGTGCAGCCACATCTGCCACCTGCTCCCACATCTGCCGTCTGCACAATGCTTCCCTCCGCCCGCCTTCCCTGTGGAGTGCAGCCCTGCTGTCTGCCTCTCACAGCCAAGGGCCTCTCCTTCTCAGCAGCTACTCATTTATTCAGCAAGTGTTCATTCTACACCTGCCTGTGCTGCGGATTCCATGGTGGATGAGACCGCCTGTCCTGCTCCGTGACGCTTATGATCAAGTGGGGAAGACAGACATGAGTGATTAGCAAATGCTCTGTGATGGCCATTGTGATACGTGCTGCCAGGGTCCAACAGCACACGCCAGTTCCTGTCTGCCCAGTGTGCCTGCAAACATCTGCTTGTCCTTCAAACCTGAGTCCACATCCCCCTCGTCTACGATACCTTCCCCACCTCACACCCGCACAAAAAGGTGCCAGTCTGTCTGCACCCACGACAGTCCTTGGGTGGAACTGCTCCCCACAAAGGCAGAAACCAAGGGCAGAGACTGGGTCACACTCACCTTGGAAACCCTCGCCTGGCACAGAGCCCAGCGCAGTGGAGGCGCTCAGTAGGTGAATGAAGTTCCTGCTGAAATAGACACAACCTGTGTGTGACCGTCTGCAGGTCCAAGAATTCATGCTTTCTTCTTCTCTCTTTTCAATAGCCCTTTGTTTCTTGTTCTCCTTGGAGCATGGCAATATGAATATATTTAATACTGAACTGTACTTTTTTTTTTGCGGTACCAGGGATTGAACCCAGGGCCATTCTACCTCCGAGCTACACCCCCAGCCCTATTTTTTATTCTTTATTTTGAAACAGGGTCTCACTAAGTTGCGGAGGGCCTCACTAAGTAGCTGAGGCTGGCCACGAACCTGTGATCCTCCTGTCTCAGCCTCCCAAGTACTGGGATTACAAGCGTGCGCCACCACGCCCGGCTTTGAACCATACACTTTAAAATGGTTAAGATGGCCAGGCGCAGTGGCCCAGGCCTGTAATCCCAGTACTTGGGAGACTGAGACAGGAGGATGGCAGGTTCGAGGCCACTGCTGGGTAACTTAGCGAGACCCTGTTTCAAGATAAAATAAAATAATCTGAGGGTGTAACTCAGAGGTAAAATTCCCCTGGATTCAATCCCTAGTACCACATGCAAGAAAAATGACAAATTTTATATTATGTGTTTTTTTTTTTTTTTTGCGGTACCGGGGATTGAACCCAGGGGCATTCTACCTCCGAGCTACACCCCTGGCCCTATTTTTTATACTTTATTTTGAAACCGGTCTCATGATGTTGCGGAGGGCCTCACTAAGTAGCTGAGGCTGGTCACGAACCGGATCCTCCGGTCTCCACCTCCCAAGTACTAGGATTACAAGCGTGCGCCACCATGCCCGGCTTTATGTGTATTTTTTTAAATGCAAAGAATAGGTGCCAAAAAATGAGAAAAGGGGGAAGATCCATATTGTCAAGAAATAAAAGACAGAGGATTCAGATAGAACTGGATTAAAACAAAAGTAGCTTGGATTACGGAAATGCAAATTAGAATCACGATAAAATACCACTTCACACTCTTTCAGATGTCTGTTATAGAGAAAAACAAAATGGAAAATAACAAGTGTTGCCAAAACTGTGTGTGTACACACACACACACACACACACACACACACACACACACACCATATGATCCAGCAGTTTTGCTTCCAGGAATGTACCCAAAAGAATTGAGAGCGGGGACTCAGAGATATTTGTTATATTTGTCAGCTTTCCATAACTGTTACAAAATACCTGCGATAATCAACTTAAAGAAGAACAGGTTTATCTTGGCTCACAGTTTCGTAGGTTTCACTCTGTGGTTAATTGGTCCCATGGCCTTTGGGCCTGCGGTGAGATAGTGTATCATGGCAGGGACTTCTCACCTCATGGACGCTGGGAAGTAAAGAAAGAGGAAGAGGAGGGACCAGGGTCCTGATATCTCCTTTAAGGGCACCCCCCAATGACCTAACTTCCTCCCACTAGGCCCCACCTCCTAGAGGTTCCACCACCTCCCAGTAGCATCAGAGGCTGAGGAGCACTCCTTCAACACATGGGCCTTTGGGGGACAGTCCAGATCCAACCTATAGCATTTCTTCACCGAGGTTTGTAGCAGCATTATTCACAATAGCCAAAAGGTGGAAACAACCCAACTATCCATCAAACGATAAGTAAACAAAATGTGTTATATGCACACAATGAAATGTTATTCAGCCCAGCCCTAGAAAGGAACGACATTCTGATACTGCCACAGCATGGGCGCATCTTTGCAAAGAGCTTCACAGTTTCCCTCTGAAGGCTCAGTAATCCAACCTACTGAAACAAACTGACAGCAGGCAGATTAACAAGAGAAAAGCCACCCATGTTTGTTTGTTTATTATTTTTGTAGTACTGGGGATTGACCCAGGGGCATTCTACCTCTGAGCTGCACCCCCAGCCCTGTTTTGTTTTTGGTTTTTATTTTGAAACAGGGTCTTGATAAGTTGTCTTAGCCTCCCAAGTACTGGGATTCTAAGGGTGCACTACCACGCCTGGCTCATACAAATGTATTAACATGCTTAAGCACAGAGAATCACAGAACAATGATTATCCAGTAACCCAGTGTGATTCAGAAACTTGTATACCCAGCCGAGCATAGTGTCACATGCCTGTAATCCCAGTATTTGGGAGGCTGAGACAGGAGGATCGCAGGTTCAAGGCCAGCCTCAGGAACTTAACAAGACCCTGTTTCAAAGTAAAAAGGGCTGGGTGTGCAGCTCAGAGGTTGATCACCCCTGGGTTCAATGCCCAGCAGAAAGATGGATGAATGGATGGATGGATGGATGGATGGATGGAGTTTCAGTAGACCTTTTGGAAGCAGTTGTGTTCTTTGATGGATCTGGTCTGTAGGTAGTTAAAGGAACTTGAGGAAAAGCTCTTGCCTGCATTTGCTGCCCCCCCCAAGAGCTGTCAGGTTTTGTTGTTGTTTTTTGTGTGGTACTGGGGATGGAACCTCTGAGCTATAGCCTAAGCCCTATATTATTCTTTTATTTTGAAACAGGGCCTCACTAGCTGAGGCTGGCCTCCAACCTGTGATCCTCCTGTTTCAGCCTCCCACGTACTGGGATTACAAGCATGCGCCACCACACCCAGCTGAGGTCTCAGTTTGAAGTGGCACATTTAATGATCTCCTTTTCTGAGCCGCAACACGTTGAACGCATTATGCTAAGTGAAATAAGTCAACCACAAAAGGACAAGTAGTGTATGATTCTACTTACATGAGGTACTTAGAATAGTCACTCATAAGCCAGGTGTGGTGGCCCACGCTTGTAATCTCAGTACTTGGGAGGCTGAAACTGGAGGATCCGTGTTAGTGGCCAGCCTCAGCTACTTAGTGAGGCTCTCCGCAACTTAGTGAGACCCTGTTTCAAAATAAGAATAAAAATAGGCCTGGGGGTGTAGCTCGGAGGTAGAATGCCCCTGGGTTCAATCCCCAGTACCACAAAAAAATTCTTTTTAATTAAAATAAAAAAGAAGAGTCGCTCATAGAGACAGAAAGTGGAGTGACAGTAGAAGGGGTAGGAGAGGAGAATGGGGAACTACTTTTTAATGGGCACAGAATTTTAATTTAGGAAGATGAAAAAGTTCTGGAAATGGATGGTGGAGATGGGTGCACAACGTGAATGCACTCAATGCCTCAGAACTGTACACTTTAAACAGGGTTAAAATGCCAGGCAGTACTTGGGAGGCTGAGACAGGAGGATCACAGGTTCAAGGCTAGCCTCAGTACCTTAGTGAGACCCTGTTTCAAAATAAAGAATTAAAAAGGACCAGAGATGTAGCTCAGTGGTAAAGTGTGCCTGGGTTCATCCTCAGTACAAAATAAATGGTTAAAATGGTAAAATTTTATATATATATATTTTATCACAATAAAAAAGTAATCTGAAGCCAGGTGTAGTGGCACACACTTGTAATCCCAGTACTTGGGAGGCTGAGATAGGAGGATCACAGGTTTGAGGCCAGCCTCAGCAACTTAGTGAGATCCTCCACAATTTAGTGAGACCCTGTTTCAAAATAAAAAATAAAATAGGGCTATGGATGTGGCTCAGAGGTAGAATGCCCCTGGGTACAATATCCAGTGCCACAAAAACAAACAAACAATCAATCAAATAAATAAATAAATAAAAAGTAATGTGGGTGTAGTATAGAGGTGAGCACGAGGGGGGAAAGTTAAGGTTATTCACAGCCACTAGGTAGAGACAGCCACTGCTAAAATCCCAGAGTGTAGCCTTCCATTCTTTCCGTGCACACATATCTTGAGGCCACACGAGGCCTGCAGGAAGAGTCCCCTCACCTCTTTCCACTGACCTCGTCCCTTGGAGCCATCCAGGGCAAGTCCGCGCTGTTCTGGAAGTCAGTCCTTTGAGTGATTTGTCACGGCCGGTTCCCCTCCCCTGCACCTCTAGGGTTGCGCGTCTCTGAAAATGCCGATTTCTTTTACGGGTCTACAGATGTGCAGAGCAGGCCCAGTACTCCCTGGAAGGCGTGGGGAGAGAAGCGAAGGTCTCTGTCACCCTCATGGATGCGCCTGTCTTAGCTGTGGCCGAGGGAGGGTGCCTTCCTCGCTCTGTCAGTCAGGTTCCTGATGCCTGCCTCGGGGCCCTAGTTTCTTGGACGTGGTGCATGGCCTCACGTTACCCCCATTGGTTCTAGCCTTAGATCTGGCCTCTCCAGCCTTTTAGAAGTCTGCATCTCTTGCCACAAGGGGCGAGTCCACCCTCCTCTGAGAGGGCGCAGAGAGGAATGAGGGCCCCTTGACCAAGTCTTGCCCCTGCCAGGCACTGGGGACCCACAGCTGCCTCCTCTGCTCCTCTTATGAGAAGTGTGCCCCTGCATAGCCACAAGGCAGCAAGAGCAAGCCACACAGCCGGAAGAGGAGGCGCCCCACCACAGGGGCTCTGTGGAGCCTGGGGGCTGTCATAGCTCCACTGCCGTAGGCCTGGCCCCAGTGCCATGCTGCAGCTGCCCCCAGAACCCTTCATTCGGACCCCAAACAGCCTTCTGCCCCAGCTTTGCCGCCTGCTCAGGGGCCAGAGCACTGCCAACTTCAGTGACAGAGGTGAAGGGCGAGGCCACGGCCACTCAGTGACTGAGGTGCACGCTCATGGCCGCTGATCAGAGATAGACAGCGCTTTCTTCTGCCTCCAGGTTGGTCCAGACCGGCGGCCCCTCCCTCCCGGTCCCGAGGCCACCTTGAAGGGCTTATTTAATGTTACAGCCAGGATCGTTACAGCCCAGCACTCTGCAAGATTACCGTTTTATTGCAATTTTGATTAATGATTGATCAAAAACTGATACTAGAAACACTGAAAAAACAAATTTGCCCTAGCGATTAGGAAAGATCTACATCTGCCAGGCTGACTGGGGACCTGTCACCTGCTCCTCCAAGATCAAACCAGGTCAGGGCTGCAGTAGAAGACCCAACCCCCACATACGCTCCTGTGCACGCTCACTCGGGGAGGGAAAATAGATCTAAGCACCCTCAAAACCTTTCGGAATTAGGCTGCAAACTGCAAATAAATGCAGCAATGCACAGAGCAAAAGATCTAAAATCTAAGATTTTTTTTCTTTTTTTTTGTGGCACTGGAGATTGAACCCAGGGAGACATGCTACCTCTATCTCCAAGCTACACCCCCAACCCTATTTTATTTTTATTTTGAAACAGGGTCTCCCTAAGTTGCGGAGGACCTCACTAAGTAGCTGAGGCTATCTGTGAGCCCTGATCCTCTGGTCTCAGCCTTCCAAGTACTGGGATTACAAGTGTGCGCCACCATGCCCGGCTCCTAAGAGCTTTTGTGTGTATGTGTGTGGTACTGGGGATTGAGCCCAGGGGCATTCTACCTCTGAGCTACACCCCCAGCCCTAATTTTTTATTCTTTATTTTTTTGAAACAGGGTCTCACTAAGTTGCAGAGGGCCTTACTAAGTAGCTGAGGCTGGCCGCAAACCCAGATCCTCTGGTCTCAGCCTCCCGAGTACTGGGATTACAAGTGTGCACCACCATGCCTGGCTTCGTAAGAGCTTTTAATCGAATTGTTCCTTCTTGTTTTTGCTCCTATTAGTGCCTGTTACAAATTAGCAGCTTAAAGGGGAGTTTGGGGGGTGGGGAAGAGAGAATCTTGTGTGAATACCACAGCGCAGGCTTCCTAGAGACCCACAGAGTCCCACAGAACCACCATCTGAGATGCGTCCAACAGCGGGTAGGGGTGGGCAGGGGTGCTGAACCCAAGGCAGCATTGAGTGCACACTTGTCCTGGGCTTGGGCCACACCCCCAGCGTGTGCCAGCTGCTTGGATGGTGTCTGGGCTGGACTGCCACAGGTGGGGTCTGCAAGTCACATCAGAACCACCAAGGGGTCCTAACCTATGAGCTCAGACACTGATGAGCCAGGAATCTGCATTCCGCAGCCTCCCCCACAGCAGGCTCTGTCAGCCCCCCCCCAGGGAGCCCCCCGGGGAGCAGGGTGCTGGCTGGAGCTCTTCCTCCTGCCTCTCAGCTCCTTCATGGCACCTGGGGGCACAGCAACAAGCTGCCATGGCTGCTTCTGAACAGAATTTGGAAAAGGAAACTGGAAATCACAGTCTCACCCCAGGCACTGGGGTGTCTTTTCCACAGGGAGAGTCCCCGAGAGAGGAAGGAGCGGGTCAGAGCAGCAAAGGGTCTGCAGCCTGGCGGGATGTGGGGACGGCGGCAGCGCAGTGTCCCAGGGTCCGAGGCTCCTGGGCTAGCCCCGGGAGGATTTCCTCTTTAGGAATAGCTGATTTCATGCTCGTGTTGAAAACTGTTCAGGGGTACTTTAGGAGTGGCCCAGGGCTCTCGGTTTAGCCTGGGCCATTTCCCAGTGGCCACCTCCCCACCTTGGCCTACCAGGCTCCTCCACGTGCGCACTCAGGGCTGTGTGGATGGAAGGAGGTGCTGTCTCAAACAGTTTGAGTTTAACCGAGGATCAAAGATCAATAACCCCGGGCTCCCTTCTCCTCTGACTCCAACACACACACACACACACACACACACACACACACACACTGGTGCTCATCCAGGCACCAATACACGCGGCACCTGCCAGCCAAGGCCTGCTCCGGGGCAGCCTTGACGGTACCAGCAAAACAGCCTTCATGGAAGCAGCAGATTTCCTGAAGGGACTTGAAGGCAGGGAGGAGCACAGTGTGGGAGCCAAGATCCGTCCCCACCTGCTCACTCCACCCCATCCCTTGCCTCATTGGAATGCCTCCCAGGGAACAGGCAACTTTCCTGACCCCTCCGTTCCTCCACACTCCTTCTTAGATGAAGCCCATACTCGTCAGATATCTGTGATTATTTGCCTGATGTCTGCCTCTGTCGCCGATCTGAACTTCTGTGAGGCCCAAACCTGGCCTCTGTGCGTCTCCAGGGCCTGGGTTAGCGCCTAGTATTCTATGGGTACGCACAAGAAATATGTATCTGGCGGGTGAGGGCGGGCTTCAAGAGCCCAGCGGAGGGACCGCAATGCAGCTCGGGGCGCATCTGGGTGCCAGTGTCCACACCGCACCTGGGTCCTCCAGCTACCTTCCCTGAGGGCATTCTAGTGGCGTGGACAGTGCCGGGCTCTGCTGCCCACAGCTCCTAGCCCCTGGCCATGGACTGCTTTGACTGTCCAGTGTGTGCACAGATGAATGGCACAGAGCCTCTTCCAGGTAGTCAGGGACATGTGGCTCCCTGGGCCAATGAGCAAAGAAAGGCCATTTCAGCCTGTGGATTAAAAGGAGACAAACTGGACGTGGATGTGACAGTGGGGTTTTTGTTGTTTTGTGGTACTGGGAATTGAACCCAGGGGTATTCTACCTCCAAGCTACACCCCCAAGCCCTTTCTGTTTTTTATTTTGAAACAGGTTTCATTAGGTTGCTAGAAATCTCACTACATTGCTGAGGCTGTGATCCTCCTGTCTCAGCCTCCCAAGTTCTGCGATTATAGGCGTGCGCCATCACGCCCGGCTGTGACAGTGGTCTTTAAAGAGGGAGGCAGATCAAGGGTGCTGGCGTGCGGGCCTGGGGAGGTGTGGACGGAGAGAGCAGCCCTGTCTCCAGGCCCCACGCAGCCTTGCCTTTGCGGCCTCCCTTTCTCATCTGTAACTGGGGCTTGTTCTTGCATATGCACCATGAGAGGCAATGCTACAGAAGATACTATGGTGGGATTTGGAACTGAGCTGTCTAGGATAAAAAACCCAGCTCTGTGATCTATGGGCTGTGTGACCTTGAGTCAATGGCTAAATCTCTCTGTGCCTCGTCTTTTCTGTTCTGTAAAACGGGGGCAGTTACAGTGAACTCTGTGAGCACATTCATGTTCCTGACATTTGGTGAGGGCCACCACCAGTCGCTCTCTCCCCTTAGCCAGGGTCACGAGGCCCTACTGAGATGGCGAACTGGACACGGGTCCCAGACTGACAGCGCTGCACACACGTAAGGATCCCGGGAGTCATTTTGGAAATTCTGAAGCATAGCTTTCCTCCTACATTTATTTGTCTGGGGCGGAATAGCAGTTTTACTTATTTAATGTTAAGCTAGATGTCCCAAAGGGAGGTGACAAACCGAAACCACCAACCGTTTGAGCTGTAGGCTGCACCAAAGGCGTGTGGCCGGCGCAGATGGCAAGGGCCCTGGGGCAGCCCACTTCCTCCCTCCACGCATCGCCCTCGCCCTCGCTGGCTTCCCGAGGCTGCAGGAAGTGGGGCCAGGAGCAGGCCCTCAGGGTGTGCGGAATGGCTGGCAGCTGCCAGGGCAAGGTCCCTGCTGGGTCCTGGGGCCACCACGCGTGCGGTAGCCCCTGCCCTCTGGCATCCAGGCCCACTGGGGACTCATCTGTAGCAGCCCCCAGCCCGGCTCTTCTCTCTGCTGGCCACAAGCCATTGTCCAGAGGTGTCCAGCCGAGAGAGGCAGGCGGGAGCCGAGGAGAGCCGAATCTTTTCTCAGAGGAAATGCACTGTGGTTTCGAGCCGTTCATAGTTCACTTCTGTGGTTGGCCTTTCCCAGGGTTCTCGGAGGTGAACGCAGGGTCAGCCCCACGCAGTCACATAAGGCTCGCAGTGACCTTAGCAACAGGCTCCGCTGCCCATTGGCTGCCACTGCTGTCGCCCGCCGGCGCGGCACCCTGAGCTGACGGACACTTCCACGTGTGCAGAGGCCGCTCTGTCGGAAGCCCCTGCGTCAGGAGCATGCTCTGGACGAAGGTGGACAGGCGGGGGTAGGACAGGACACCCGGGGTGCCCATGTTTCAGAGTCCACCTGGGCACTCACACAGTGCCCGGCCAGCACCCTCGGCTTGGCAGCCTGGTGCCAGCTCGGCAGGGCAAGCCTCCACCCTGCATGTCCCGCTGTCAACCTTGAACTCCACCATAGTTGTCATTTGCGGTGCAGCTGGTTTTGGTTCCACGCCTCCGGCCTTTGTGCCAGGCACTCGACGACGCTCCTTGCACACGCTCTATCTTTCAGCTCTCAACAGCCCTGTGAGCCAGTTGGCTCCATCTTACAGATGGGGAAACTGAGGCTCAAGGAAGTCAGGTACTAGCCCCAAGGTTGCGCCTCTCATCAGCAGGGAAGCCACAACTGGGACCCATCGAAACGAGCGCAGACCCCATGCTGTCAACCGCTGCTCTGTACCACAGTCACTCCACACCTCAGCGTCTTTATGTTGGACTCAGGCAAGATAAGACGTGTCCTTCACAGGGTCGGGGTGAGGATTGCACAGAGCAGCTTCTGCCAGGAACCTCGTTCAAAGCAGCGGGTTGTCCACTTGCCTGTCTTGGCGACAGTGGCTTTGATGTCCTCCCTCCCCACCGGGCGTGCCCCACCAGCAGCCTGCACGGTCCTCTCCCACAGCATGCTGCTGAGACATTGAGGTTTGTGGACCAGACTTCACTGTGGCCCTCATTTGGTTTCCATTTCCTTTTTTGCAACCTCCTTCCACCATATCGCAGACATGGTTGCCGAGGGACGGGGCCAGCTGGGCTGCAGGGGCCGAGGTTCTAGGACCAGGAGGTGGGAGGGTCCGGCTGTGAGGGCAGGAACACCTCATCTCCTCTCCCCCGACAATGCCAGGGAGTTACAGTGCTGTTTCCCTGGGAAGCATTTTCAGGATTAGTAAGTATACAGATCATCGGGTAAAGATGAGAACACACATACCCTATAACCCAAAGCTCCGCTCCAAAGAATCTGCTCTCGCTGCGCCCTGAGCCCTGTGCACTAGCCCATCCACACAGCCCCAGAAAGCGTCCTGACACCCATCAACAACGGAGTACAAATAAACTTTGCGGCGTTCCTGCAGTGACAACCAACAAGCTAGAGCGACAGGCAGTAGCTGTGATACCAGGTAATAGTACCGCAAGAATGAACGACTCTTAGCAACGTAATGAAGAGTAAAGAAAGCACGCGGTATAGTTCCCATGCTTCTCTGGAGGGCCCCGTCCATCTGCACACAGCCCGGCCCGCTCGAGCCCACGGGCCTGCTCACACATGGCGTCCTGGCGGGTATTAAAGACGACCCTCCTTTCTAGTCTCCAAGCCAAGCATGGCCGGCGTCCACGGCTCTTCACCGTGTCCTCGGCATACCGGTTCTCCAGTCTGGAGAGGTATGTAAGTATCCAGATGTGGCCTGAACAGGCGGAACCCTGGATGTGGATGGAAAGTGTAGGTGTGCATGCTGGCTCTGGCAATGGGCGTGTCTGGGTTGTGGTAGTGACAGCTGCTGGCACGGCCTGTGGCACTCACTGCAGGGAGATTCAGAGTTGCTGCCCGTCCTTTCTTTGGTGTTCCTGTGGCCTTGCGTGGGTCCTGTTTTGGGGTACCCCTTATCAGCCGTGTTGTTTCTCCTCCACTATCCTGGAAACTCCCCAAGGCAGCTGGCTGGGGGTAGCTCTCCATCAATAGTAGCTAGTGTTATTTGCTTTGTTATTTTGTTATTTGAATGGACAATTGATCATCTGTGTCATTTAATGATCAGGTACTGTGTGCCAGAAACTGCTAGGTGCCAGCAGAGAATGCTGCAGTGAACAGAATAGACCTGTCCCTGCCTGCTAGCGCTCCCAGACACTCTGGGAAGACTTGTTGATTGAATGATAAACCTTGATTACCACCTCCACCGCCAGACGCCACTGGGTGCCTCCTGTGTGATCAACTTAGCACACACCCTTCCCACCCTCAGGTGCTAGAATGTAAGCAGTTGAAGGAGACTCTACTGCAGGAGTCAAAAATACCGGGCCTGTAGTGAACCGAGTAGGGCTCAAGTCTCGCCCTGCCACAAACCCGCTGTATTACTATGGGTGGTTACTTGGCCTCTCTGAGCCTCAGTTATCTTATCAGTGAAATGGGGTTAACAGTATATTCCTCAGAGGCACAAGATAGGATCACTGTGCTGCACAACTCCAGGGGGCGCTGTCCACATTTTAGTCCCTGCAGCCCCTGATGGCCCGAGGACACTTTTGTGACGTGACCTGAGGTCACCCATCACGGAATGGTAGCCATTGTTAAGCCAAGTTAGGGGGAAGCAGGGGTCAGTGCGCCAGCAGGCTGGACACGCTTGGCCAAGCTTTGTTCTTCAAGGAAGGGCAGGGCTCTGAGAGGGCAGACTGTAATGCAGGCAAAGGCCGGGACCCAGGGGCTCCTGCGCATGTCTGGGAGGAGCAGGCTGGGGAGGGAGGAGGTCAACAACCCCAAGGCCTGAGTTAGGAGTCCGCCCTTCCTTCCAGGTGCAGAGGGGCTCAGATGAGACCAAGGTGAGTTCAGCTTTAACTAGGGAGCTGCAAAGATCCAGAGAACATCTTCCCCCGCGCTTTATCTCCCTAGCCAACAGAGGCCAGGAAACAAGTCTCCAAGGTCACGCAGCAAGGAAGGACCAGGGCCAGGGCCAAGACTCCCGCCTCCGTAGAACCCAATTAAAATGACTCCTCAGCCAGGCGTGGTGGCGCACACTCGTAATCCCAGTACATGGGAGGCTGAGACAGGAGGATCACAGGTTCCCGGCCAGTCTCAGCAACTTGTGAGGCCCTCTGCAACTTAATGAGACCCTATTCCAAAATAAAGAATAAAATAGGGCTGAGGGTGTAGCTCGGAGGTAAAACACCCCTGGGTTCCATCCCCAGTACCACAAAAATAATAATAATAAAATAAAATGACTCCTGCCAGGCGTGGTGGCACACGCTTGTAATCCCAGTACTTTGGGAGGCAGAGACCGGAGGATCCTGGTTTGCGGCCAGCCTCAGCGCCCTCTCTCTCTCTCTCTCTCCCTCTCCCTCTCCCTCTCTCTCTCCCTCTCCCTCCCTCTCCCTC